>DWNR01003339.1:0-11891 GCA_018250455.1 Polygonus leo | reverse complement strand
GCCACTGCCGCCCATGGACATCAGTAATCATCCTCAAGTACGATTGAGTCATACCTAAGTTTGATCACAGATGTGTTACTACCCCTGAGGACTAAGATGTTCGCCTCGCGTTTAAGTATAGCCGGCAACCATGCCTCTCCATACCAAAACACAATAACTTCACGGAGGATTATGAGGGTGGCGGTGGTACCTCCCCGGTCGAACTACATGAGTTCTACCACCTTGTATAAATAGTACAAATAGTTTTGGTTGCGATGGCGCTAGTGTCGACATTCTATTTAAAGTACTTCTTTATCATTTTATACAATTGTCAACTGATTTATTTTCAGAAACGACAGCTACCAGCCAAGCCAATGAGACTTCCAACCCAAGCATTAAAAAGAACAGTGTTCAAGACGAGCCTAGGGATACTGACAGTTCTCAAACTGAACCAGATAATCACAGATCCACTGCTAATTCAACTAGCACCAGCTTTATTGACAATAAAAGCCAAGCTAACAAGCCAAGTAACGGCAGAAACGATCCACAACACAATAAACAAGAAGACAACTTATTAAACCAAAATAATTACAGTGGTGAATCTAATAGTTCTAAAGCGATAAGTCCATTAGATGACGATTCTAAGAGTGATACTAATAAAGAATTTGGTGATGAAGAAAATAAACGTAAATCTGATAGTAAAGTAGAAAGCTTGGAAGACGGCTCTGAGCCAAGTAAAAGATCAAAAACCAAATTTGAAAGTGGTTCTAATAAAAGGACTAGGGCTACTGGAAACAGTACTGAAAGTGAAGTAGGGAATGTTTCTGGAAAGGCTTCTAAGCAGGAAGGAAACTCCCGAGACAGCTCTGACAGTGAATCAGGAATTGGATCAGAAGCCGCATTTGAAAGCTCCAATATTGGAACTGAAACCCCTAAAGACAGGTCTGGAAGCAGATCAAAAACTAAATTAAAAACGACAACTGGAAGCGGTTCTAATAAAGAATCAGTTAATAGCTCTGAAGCTAGAACTGTTAATACTGAAGGCCCTTTTAATAACGGATCTGATACCTTGGAAACCAGTTCTGGAAGTGGAACGAGAAGTAAGTTAAAGGTTGAACCTGACAGCAATTCCAATAAAAGTTCTGAGCTTGGTTCTGACAGTAAGCCAGGAAAGGAATTAGAAGCTGAATTTGGAGAAAATTCCGATGATTCAGAAACCAGTTCTAATAAGGAATCAGAAAACTCCGGAGGCAGCTCTGGAAGTAAGTCAGAAAGTAAATCGGTAGCCACATCTGAAAGTGGTGCCAATAAGAAATCAGGTAAAGGCTCTGGAATTGTATCTACAGCTGGTACTTCCAATAACGGATCTGACACGTCAGGAAGCAAGTTGAAGGTTGAACCTGATAACGCTTCCAATAAGAGTTCTGGGCTTGTTTCTGAAGCAAATTCTGGAAGTGAGCCAGGAAAGAAATTAGAAGTTGTACCAGAAAAAAATTCAGTGACAGGAGTTGACAAAAGTTTTGAAATCGGATCTGGAAATAATTCTGACACCAGTTCCAATACTGAATCTGAAAGCTCTGTAGGGAGCTTTGGAAGTTTATTAGAAAGTAAATCAGAAGCCACGTTTGGAGTGCAAGGAAAGGAATCAGAAACGAAACCAAAAAGAAGTTCCAATACAGGATCTAATAATAGCACTGAAAATGGACCAAAAAATCTATCAGGAGACAGTCCTGAAACCAGTCCCATTACTAATTCTGGAAGATCTGGAAGTAGTGGAACAGGAAGTGATTTAAGGGTTGAACCTGAAAACGATTCCAATAAAGCACATGGACTTGGTTCTGAAGCCAATTCTGGAAGTATAACAGAAAGTAAATCAGGAGCTACATCTGGAAGCGACGCCAACAAAAAATCTGACCATATTTCTAGAAGTGTATTAGGAGCTTCCAAAACTTCCAATAAAGGATCTAAAATATCTGGAAGTGGACCAGAAAATGCATCACAGGTTACAGCTGAACGAGATTCCAATAAGAACTCTGAGCTTGGTTCTGGGGCTGGCTCTGAAAGTGAGCCAGGAAAAAAAACAGAAACGGAATCAAAAACAACATCAAATACTGGATCAGATAATAACTCTGGAAGTGGGACAGCAAATAAATCAGGAGAGAAATCTAAAAATAATTCCAATACCGAATCTGGAAGCCCCGGAGGTACATCAGAAAATAAATCAGGTGCCACATCTGAAAGCAGTGCCATTAAGGAATTAAATGAAAGCTCTGGAACTGGATCAGGAGACAGATCCAAAAATGGTACTGATACTGATCCTGGAAGCTCTGAAAGTAGATCAGGAAATAAATCAAGAGTCATATCTGGAAGCGATGCTAATAAGGAATCAGATGAAATCACTGGAAGTGAATCAGGAGTTGGCACTGAAACTTCCAAAAATGGGTTGGAAGCCCCGAAATCCAGTTCTGGAAGTGGAACAAGAAGTAAGTTAAAAGTTGAACCTGAAAGCGATTCCAATCAAATATCTATGCTGGGTTCTGAAGCCGGTTCTGAAAGTGAATCAGGAATGAAATCAAAAACTGGACCAAAACCAAGTTCCAACACAAAATCTAATAATAGCCCTGAAAGTGAATCAAGAAATAGATCAGGAGATAAATCTGAAAACAATCCTAATACTGAATCAGAAAGCTCTGAAGCTACATCAGAAAATAAATCAGGAGCCACAACTGAATTCGGTGCCAATAAGAAAGCAATTGATAGCTCTGTAACTGGATCAGAAGACATACCTAAAAATAGTCCGAATACTGATCCTGGAAGCTCTGAAAATAGATTAGGAAATAAATCAGGAGTCATATCTGGAAGCGGGGCTAATAAGAAATCAGATGATAGCTCTGGAAGTGAATCAGGAGATGGCACTGAAACTTCCAAAAATGGGATGGAAGCCCCGAAATCCAGCTCTGAAAGCGGAACAAGAAGTAAGTTAAAGATTGAACCTGAAAGCGATACCAACAAAAGTTCAGAGCTTGGTTCTGAAACTAGTTCTGGAAGTGAGCCAAAAAATAAATTAGAAACTGAATCAAAAAACCAAAATCTCAACGAATCTGAAAAGTCTGAAGGTAACTCTGGAAGTAAATCAGAAAGTAAATCAGGACCTACATCTGGAAGCAAAGCCAATAATGAATCAGATGATAGCTCTGGAACTGTATCAGGAGCTGGAACTGAAACTTCCAAAAATGAACCTGAAACTTCGAAACCCAGCCCTGGAACAAAAAGTAAGATAAAGGTTGAACCTAAAAGTAATTTGAATGAGATATCTGGGCTTGGTTCTGAGGCTAGCCCTAGATCAGGACCAGGAAAGAAATTAAAAACAAGTTCCAATACAGAATCGGATAATAATTCTGGAAACGGATCAGGAAATAGGTCAGGAGACAAATCTGAAAACAGTCCCAATATTGATTCTAAAAGCTCTGGAGAAATTTCTGGAAGCGATGACAATAGGGAATCAGATGAGAAACCTAGAAATGTAGCAGAAGCTGGAACTGAGCCTTCTAAAAATGGGCCTGAAATCTCGAAACCCAGCTCTGCAACAAGAAGTAAGTTAAAGGTTGAACCTAAAAGTGATTCCAATGAAATATCTGTGCTTGGTTCTGAACCCAGTTCTAGAAGTGAGCCAGGAAAGAAATCTGAAAATGGACCAAAAAGAAGTTCCACTTCGGATAATAGCTCCGGACCTAGAGACGGATCTAAAAACAGCCCTAAAACTAAATCTGGTAGCTCTGGAAGTTCTGGAAATAGATCAGAAAACAAATCAGGAGATACCTCTGAAAGCAATACCAATAAGGGATCAGATGATAGTTCTGGAAATGGATCAGGATTCAGATCAAAAAGCAGTTCCAATGACGAATCTGGAAGTTCTAGATCAGAAAGTAAGTCAGGAGCTTCTCCTGGAGGCCATGCTGACAAGAAATCAAGTGATAGTTCTAAAAGTGGATCAGATGCTAATACTGGGACTTCCCCTGGAGGTAGCTCTGGAAGCGGATTACAGGTCAAATCTGACAGCGATTCAAATAGGAGTTCTGAAGACCGTCCTGGAAACAGTTCCATTAATAAACCTGGAGGCAGTACTGATATTGAGTCAGGAAGTATATCAGAAGCTGTAACTAAACGCAGGTCCCATAAGAAACCTGGCAACAGCTCTGAATTTAGACCAGAAAGTGAGTTAAGAACCGCACCTGGAAGCAGGTCTAATAACAGATCTGGAGGGAGTACTGGAATTGAGTCAGGAAGTGGATTAGGAGCCGAAACTGAAGGCAGGTCCAGTAAGAGACCTGGCGATAGCTCTGAATCTAGACCAGAAGATGGGTTAAGAGCTGGATCTAGTACTAAAAACGAATCTACAAGCTCTGAAGACACTTCTGAAAGCCAACCAATAGAATCAGAAGCCAAATCTGCTAGCGGTTTCAATAAGGGACCTATATCAGTAATTGGATTAGCAGCTGGACCCGAAAGGAGTTCCAATAATGAATCAGGAAATACAGCTGGAATTTCTAGAAGCGGATCAGAAGGTAAACCAGCCAACCCAGATTCCAATGAAGAGTCTGAAAGTGGGTCAATAGTAATATCTAAAACTGTAAATAACAGCTCTGAAATTCCTGGAGACAGCTCTCAAAGCAGACCAGGAAATGAAACAGGAGAAAATATTGAAAATGGTTCCAATGAAAGCTCTGGTAATAATTCCAAAATTGTACCAGAGGCCGGGTCTGAAAGAAGTTCTAAAGACGAGTCTGCAAGCTCAGGTGACAGCTCTGGAAGTGTATCAGGAACTGGCCTTGAAAGCGATTCTAATAAGGAATCTGGTAAAAGTTCTGGAAATGAACCAGGAAATATATCAGGAGTTGTAATTGAGAGCAGCTCCTATAACAAGTCTGGAAGTCCTGGAAGCACTGACAGCAAACCAAGATGTGGTTCAGGAAGTGAGCCAAGAGCCAGCCCAGATACCAATGAAAAATCTGGCTATAATTCTGGGAATATCTCTAAAACTGGATTAGAAGCTGGATCAAGACCCAGATCTGAAATCCCTGGAGACAGCTCTGAAAGCAGACCAAGTAGTGGTTCAAGATCTGAAAGTGGTTCTGGAGGTGTACCTGATAGCGGTTCCAAAAAGGGATCTGGTAGAAGCTCTGGAAGTGGATCAGGACAAGAAGAAGAAACTGGCTATGGCAGTAGACAAGTACCCAATATTGGTGGTACTTCACCAAAAGCAAAACAAGGATTAGGAGCTGACCATACCAATAGGCAAGGACCAAGTTCTGATGATAAACTAAAATCCGGTCAAGCAGTCTCCGATAGTACTAAACCTGGATTAAGTTCTAGAAGTTCAGGAGCAGGACAAGGAGTAGGTATTGGCAATGAAAGTAAACAAGTACATAATGCTGATGGTAATGCAGTAAGGGCAGAACAGGAACTAGAAGATGGCTATGGGAGTTCGCAAGGACCTGGAACTGGTGGTAAATTAAAATCAGGTCATGTAGCAGGAGCTTCTGATAGTACTAAACCTGGAACTTCTGGAAGTTCAGGAATAGGACAAAAAGCAGATATTGGCTATGGCAGTAGACCAGTACCTAATGTTGGTGGTACTTTACCAAGTGCAGAAGAAGAACCAGGTGCTGGCTATGGTAGTTCGCAAGGACCTGGAACTGGTGGTAAAACAAATCCAAGAGAAGTGACACAACCCGATAGTAGTGGACCTGGATCGAGTTCTGGGGGAAGGTCAGGAGTAGGGCAAGAAGAAGAAACAGGTTATAGCAGTAGACAAGGACCTGATGTTGGTAGAACTTCAGCAAGAGCAGAACAAGAACCGGGAGCTAATTATGGCAGTAAGCGAGGAGCTGGCACTAGTAGTAAATCAAAATCAGGTTATATAGCAGGAGCTTCTGATAGTACTAAACCTGGATTAAGTTCTGGAAGTTCAAGAGTAGGACAAGGATCAGATATTGGAGATGGTACTAGATCAGTACCTTATATTGGTGGTACTTCAGCAAGAGCAGACCAAAAACCAGGAGCTGGCTATGGTAGTTTCCAAGGACCTAGTTCTGATGGTAAACCAAAATCAGGTAAAGTAATAGGAGCTGCCAATAGTAGGGGAATAGAATTTACCACTGGAGATGTTCCTAGTAGTAGATCTGAGTTTGGATCCAAAGAAGCATCTCAAACCGATTTGAGTAGATCTGGAGCAACCTCTGGAAATGTCAATAAGGGATTAGATGTAAGATCAATAATTAATTCTAGGACAGACTCTCAAGAAATAAAAGAAATCGATGGTAGGTATGGAAATGAATCTGGCGGTAGCTACGCAGGTGGACAGCATAGTGGACAGGAAAGTGGTCATCATAGTGGTTATAGTTATGGTGGTGACTACGGTAATGGTGGTAGATCTGGAGGAAACCAAGTTGAGGGCTATAATAATGGAAATAGAGGCAGATATGGAAGTGGGCAAGGTGTGGATGGAGTTCAACAAAGTAGCAGATATAGTAATGGATATAGTGGTAGCTTTGGAAATGAACGAGGTGGTAGCTATTTAAATGAACAAGGTGGTAGCTATGGAAGTGGTCAACAAGACGTTTACGGACAAGACAACATGTACCGTCACAGAAATGCTGGTAGCTATGGTAATAGGCAAAGAAGTTATAATGATGGAAATAGCGGTAACTATAGAAATAGGCAAGGTGACTTTGAACAAGATGGCGGCTATATTAATAGAAACGGTGGTAGCTTAAGAATAAAGCAAGGTGGTAGAAATGGACAAGATGTTATCTATGGAAGTAGCTATAGCAATAGACAGAGTGACGGCTACGGAAATGATAAAGATGGCATCTACAGAATTAGACGAGGAGGGGACTTTAATAACCGAAATGGTGACCCTTATAGAAATGGGCAAGACAGTAGATATTACAACGGAAATGCTGGTGACTATAGTAATGCACACATTGGCAGACTAAGTAATGAAATGGGTAGGGATTACGCCAGAGAAAATGGTAACTATGACAACAAATATAATGATGGTTACAGAAAAGAATATGGTGGTGATGAATATAGACGTAAAGACTACTATTATGAAAATTATGAGCCTAGTAGCTATTATGAAAATTATTTTCCTGATGGTAACATTCAAGGTGGTATCAGAGGACAAGAAAATGGCAGCTATGAAACTGGTCCAGAAACTAGTAACAATGATGGGCCAGGAACAGATAAAAGGGATAAAGAAGGACTTCATGCTAGCAATACCGTCGCAGATACGGATGATGGAAATAGAAGAAAATCTGGTACTTATGTACCACAAAGAAAAATAGAAGATAAAAGTGAAAAAGAACCAAGCCCTGGAGAGCTTGGTAGACCAAGCTCTAATGCCTCAGGAGTACCTCTAAGAGTGTCTAGTTTTAATGCCTCGGAGGCAATAAGTGACAAAAGAGGAGAACCTATGCCTATTAATGCCTCAGGAGTGCTTAGTTCTAGTAATGTGTCAGATTCAACAGGTTATTCTGGAGAAGGACCTGGTAAAGCCTCGAAGGTAGGAGGAACAGGATCTGGATATGGAAGTGGTTCTCAACCCAGTAATGCCTCTGAGATAGATGCAGGTTACAAAAGACCTGAATCTAGCCCTAATGGTAATTCAGTTTTAGTTCTAGGAGGATCTAGCAATGACTTTGATCTCTCCACTCCTGATGACAAAGCTGCGTCAAGTCAAGCAGGAGATGCTGACAAAGTAAGACAAGGTCATGCTTTCGACAACTCAGTGATAGTTCAAAAAGAATCTGGTTATGATGTTGGAGGAACACCTGCTGATGGAAACTCAGGGTCTATTCAAGAAGCAAAACCTCATAATACATATGGAAAAGCATTTAGTCCTGATGGTAAATCAGTGCCAGATCAAGAAGTAAGATTTGGTTACAACGTTGAACCGGCATTAACGGATAAAAATTCTGATGGTCGTTTAGGGTTCAGACAAGGTACGGGACCTGGGTACAGTAGTGTACTAGCATTAGGGTCTATTAAAGACCCTTCAAAAGATCAGGGAGTAGGACCTAACTATGGAGGTAAAAAAGGTGGATCCAGGTATATCTTACGACCAGGTCAGGAAGAAAGATCTGGATACAGCAACGGACAGGCCTATAGTAATAGCCCATGGGTAGACCAACAATCAGGTGCTGGTTACATTAGGCAAGCACCAAGTTTTTATGGCACCTCAGGGTCAGAGGCAGAATATGGTTATGAAGGAGGAAAAAGACCTTCCAGTAACTCCTTAGGGAAAAATCAGGAAGTAGGATATGATTACGGTAGCGCAGAAAAATTTAGTCCTGGTGGCCCAGAATCACCTGAAGAAGCAAGTCCTGGATACAATAGTGGAAAAGGCTCAGGCTATCGCAAGGTCCACAGACCAACTCAGGAAGCAGGATCTGATTATACAGAATCAGATCGAACAGGACCAAGACCTGGTGACAACTTGGACTCAGTGTCCCAATCAGGTCCTACTTACGGCAATGAACGAGGAGTTCCCGTAGGTGACACAGGATCTGTTCCACGACCAGTCTCCAGTTACAGCCATAAACAAGCAAGTCCTGCTGACAACTTAGGATCAGCTCCAAGACCTGGAAGTGTGTATTACAGTACACATGAACCTATTTCAAGTACCACAGACTCCATTCCAAAAGCAGGCTCCACTTACAGCAATGAACATAGAAGTATTGGTGCTAACCCAGGCTCAGATCCCAGAGCAAGCTCTAGTTACAGCAGTGAACAATCTACTTCTGCTGAGAACCCAGGATCAGTTCCCGCAATTTCCAGTTACAGCAGGGAACAAAAACTTAGTTCTGGTGAGGACTTAGGGTCAGTTCCTCCAGCTGTCTCTGGCCATGACAGTAGACAACCTAGTTCTGGTAAAAACACAGGGCAAGTTCCAAAAGCTATTTTTGGGTACGGCAGTAGACCACCTAGTTCCAGTGAAACCCCAGGGCAAGTACCAAAAGCTATTTCTGGTTACGACAGTAGACAACCCAGTTCTGGTAAGAACTCAGAACAAGTACCAAAAAGTATTTCTGGTTATGACAGTAGACAACCAAGTTCTGGTGTGAACCCAGGGCAAGTTTCAAAACCTGTATCTGGGTACGGCAGTAGAGGGGAACCTACTTTTGGTGACCTAGGGCCAGTTCCTCAAGCTATCTCTGGTTACGACAGTAGACAACCTAGTTCTGGTGAGAACCCAGGGCAAGTTCCAAAAGCTATTTCTGGTTACGACAGTAGACAACCTAGTTCCAGAGAGAACCCAGGGCAAGTTTCTGCTGGTTACCGCAGCATAGAAAAACCTATTTCTAGTTCTGCTAAAAATCCTGGGTCAGCTTCAAGTTCAGAATCTGGTTATGATAATAGACGAACACCGGCTTCTGGTGAGAATTCAGAGCCAGTTTCAAAAGCAGACTCTATTTATGACAGAAGACAAGGACCTAGTTCTGATGGAAATCTAGGACCCACTCCAAAAGCAGTCTCTGGTTACGTTAGTGGAAAAGAAAGTCCAGGTGATAATTCAGCATCAGTTGCTAAACCTGACTCTCGTTATGGCAGTGAACAAAGACCTACCTTTGATGAATCAGGGTCAGTTCCAGGTGAACGAATAGGATATAGGTACGACAGTAGAGAAGACCATAGTTCTGGTGAGAACTTAGAACCCGTTCCTAAAGCTGTCTCTCGGTATGGCAGTAGAGAAAGACCTAGTTCTGGTGACAACTTAAGGTCAGTTCCCAAAGCATCTATTTTCGGGAGTGGAAGAGGAAGTCCTGGTGACCCAGCATCAGTTGGAAGAGCAGGTTCTCGTTATAGCAGTGGACAAAGACCTTCTTCTAATACGTCAGAGTCAGTTCCAAGAGCAGAATCTACTTACGGTAGCAAGGGATCCAGTTCTAGTGAAAACTCAGGATCAGTTCCAAAACCAAGCTCCCGTTATGAGAGTAACAACCCTAGATTAGTTCCTGCAGGAACTGTCTACACTAAACATCAACCCAGTTTTGTTGAAAACCCAGCAGGTTCTGATTACGGCAATGGATGGCCTGGTGATAATTCAGGATTCATGGGAGCGGGATCTTATGGCAGGCAAGGACCTTCTCGTAGCTACTCCAAATCAGTTGATAAAGCAGACTCTATTGAACAAGGAAAGCCTAGTTCTAACTTAGGGTTGATTGATGACAAAGGACAAATACCCCAATCTGATGACACCACAGTGACACGTCAGTGGTCAGGAGTTTACTATGGGCAAAGATATAGTGATGACAATTTAGAGTCATCTCACGGGACTGGATATGGCGTCAGACAAAGCCTTAGTTCAGGATATGGAGGAGCTGGCTCTAGCAGATACCAAACATCAGGATATGTTCCTAATCGCCCACGATGTCGTAAATATCGACCCAATTGTGCTCATCGACATTCTAGCGATGACCACCATTATTATTATACCACTTTTGGAGGTAAAAAATATGGTCCTTTTAGAGGGACGCCGCAACGTAAGACTTGCTGCTACCATGTGCACTCATGATGCATATTTGTGTGAATAGTATGTACGTATTATATTTATATGTATTTATTATATTTAAACTTTTTTTTTTCTTTTTGGTCCTTATATCTTCATTTTATCTGTCCCTTAGTATTTGCTCTTACTTATTATTATTATTCGCTTTTCTTTTTACTGCAATTTTTGCAACCGCCTTCACTGTTTTCCGACTACCCAAAGGTTGACTGGCAGAGAATGCTTTCAGCACTAAGTCCGCCTTTTTGTTCTCGTACATTGTGTATGGTGCAAATAAAGCATAAATAAATAAATTAATAGTACTCGTGTGTAAGGATGATCAAGGATTGTTTGATTTTTATAAATAACTAGCTGACCTGGCAAACGTTTTTTTGCCATATAAAATATTCTTAGTGTTTTTCTATGTTACGCATGTATTATACATATAAACTTTCCTCTTGAATCACTCTATCTATTAAAAACTGCATCAAAATCCGATGCGTAGTTTTAAAGATCTAAGCATATATAAAGCCAGACAGCGGAAAACAACTTTGTTTCCTACTATGTAGTGACCAACTGACCCGACAGATGTTGTCCTGTCTTAACTAAAAATATTGTTAGTTAAAAGGTTTGTTGCTATGGTTGCAATAGAAAAGTTAAAATGATCGTTAAGTCTTTTCGTATTTTCAAATTATCCGCGCAACTTTCTTACGCTTTTCTTTAATAAAAACCATGTTCTACAGACTGCGATCAGTTACAGATTTATTATACATATGTATAGATAAATCGATACTATTATAGAGTAAAAAGCGCTGGTATTTAGTCAATAAGGATACAATGCTATTCAAAAATGGATGGCGTTGATTTACAATATTATCTAATTCAATTTAGATAGCTTATTGTGAAAACCTTCAAGCTGAAATATCGTTAGAACCGATTTCAAGGTAAATAATTTACTTTATCGCTCTATTTGATTACACACACACACACACACTATCCCTAACGGGGTAGGCAGAAAGTATTGAGTGCTATTTGGCACCCAATGCTCTCTGCCTACCCCTCTATTTGATTAGGCTGGTAATATTTATTATTCGAGCGAAACTTGATGGCTTCTGAGTTTTAATTAACAACATAAGTATGAATTCAGATGATTAATATAAATTGAAAGTCTTTTGAGTAGATTCACATATCGTACTAACTTATTTTAATTTAATTGTAAATAAGTTTTGTGTAGCTACTATTAAAACTTACACGATTTAGGCACTTAGTAAAACACTGTTTTGTATCAAATATCGTTTATTACTACACTGAACTTAACAACTATCTCGCTTCACAGTTCAAAATACAACTCTCATGTATTTTT
>DWNR01003338.1:0-11895 GCA_018250455.1 Polygonus leo | reverse complement strand
AATATGTAAGATGTTTACTAAATTGTCCTTTAAGCCTCACCATTTCTTGACTATAGAAACATCTTAGTCATTCTACGACAAATACTGTTTTACGATGTTGTACGTCGTAATCTCGTGCTGAACAAGCATATGGTCACGCTTAAGACGGTTTAAGTATGTGTGTTTGACACGAAACCGTTACTGACGACACTGTCGAGCTAATCGCGTTTAGGACTTGTACACATGACGCTTTTTAAAGCGGATAAGCACGTTCCGATTACTGTCGGTGGTTACAGGTCTTGGTGTATAAGTAAAAGATTGTATCCATAGCAATGCTTTTTTTATTAAAAATAATGTATTTATCGTGCAATAATCATAGAAATAAATATATTGATAGTAGGGTACAAATGTTTTTACAGGCCAAGATTTTGTGGTATTATTTTGTACAGTGTGCATATATCCTTAGAGGCCAAGCATAGTACGAAACGATGCGTACGCGATACCTTATCGATGTAATGCATCGGACCATCAGATATGTTATCAAATGTTCCGTCGGCTACTAAACTATTATTAAATGCTCAGGCCACCTTGCTCCGTGATAATGCGAGCCGATATGAGAACACGTGTGAAGGAATTATTGAATATTTTTTATTTTACAGGTGGTAGAACTCATGTAGTTCGACCGGGGAGGTACCACCGTGAAGCAATTTATTGTGTTTCGGTTTGGAGAGGCATGGTTGCCGGCTATACATACAAACGAGGCGAAAATCTTAGTCCTCACGGGTAGTAGCGCATTTGTGGTTAACCTTGGGTCAATTGTACTTGGGGATGAATACTAATGTCCATTGGCGGCAGTGACCGCTTACCATCAGGTGGACTGCATGCTCCTTTGCTTCCTTTACACAATAAAAAATATGTTTTATTTTGTACAGGTAACTAGCTAGCCCGGCAAACGTTGTTCAGCCGTACAAAATACAATACTTTTCGGAACCCTTGACTGATAGGAAAACATTGGATTGACAATGGCGCCATCCGTCGAAAATTGGTAGTACCTACTCAGAAAGTTTCGTGGGCTCATGCACAACAACTTTGTGGATGATAACTGATGAACATGGGCGGCAGATACCACTTACCATCAGGTGGACTGCATGCGTTTGCTACCTTAAGACTATAAAAAAATATATCAATAAGTGCTAGTCATAAGAATACGCATTTTTATATGCTGACTCAGTCTTCAAACACACCTGTTGGGTTACGATTACAAATCAAAGATTCTCAGATATTCCAAGTGCTTAAGGATAGTTCGTGTTGAGTCATTGAGCTTCGAGTTTAACGGGAAACTTATCTTTCCTTCCTTGACTCTTGAGCAATTGGGTAAAACCAAATATTTGTGATTTTAACGTTCTTGACGACATTTGTACGCCAGTTGCTAGATAAGACGATAAGTGAATGACTGGTCGAAGCCAGGACTGATGTTTTAACATTCACAGACGTAGCCCACCTTAGCTTTGAAATTTGTTATTTAAAAATATTGAAAATTGTTATTAAAATTGTTAAAATAAAAATAAAATTATTTTTTACGTTACGTTAATTATTGCGGAACTTGGTGGAAAAAAGGGTTTTTAGTGTTGATAATATAATTATTTAATTATATTCTCATGTAAGAGATGATTGTCTTTTTTGAGATTAAAATCTTTAAACCATACTAACGTTAATTTTCGGTTGTATGAAAAGAACTGATATTGAATGTTTGCATTTAATCCAACTCGAAATACAAATCTTTTTGAAATTATTATTTATTAATTTCTACGCTGAGTTCCATTTCTTTATAAATTCATGTCATTTGAGTCATGTTTAAAAATCTGCTGATTTAAAATTAGAGTGGATGTTTTAAAAGCTGAGGGTATCCACTTAAACGCTTTGACTACTACACAGACTCGACAGATGCCATTGAGCATTGCCCCCGTTAATATCGTTAATTAGCGCTCGCAGCATTTTTGTAGTTACGTGGCTTTGGGGCGAATTAAGAACTATGTGTATGCTAATTAGTGAAAAAGTGGGGAGATGTGTTTTTGTTTAAGCTACCAAAGTACGGAGCTGTCAAAATGTTTTCCAATTTATTACATCACTAGCGACCCGCCCCGGCTTCTCACGTGTGCAATGCTGATACTGAATACACTACAGAAAAAACTATGAACGTATTTATTATACGTATAAACCTTCCTCTTCAATCACTCTATCTATTAAAAAAACCGCATCAAAATTCGTTGCGTAGTTTTAAAGATTTAAGCTTACAAAGGGATATAAGGACATAGGGACAGAGAAAGCGACTTTATTTTATACTATGTAGTGATTAAGCTATATGTATAAGTACAGTACAGAAAATTACATAGAGACGAACATGGGACCTCCTATTTTTCAGTCGGCTAAAAACATGTAATAATTAATATTCACTTTAAATAATCTTCTGTTGTTATCGTTAATACGTGTTTTTATAAATGTCTGTTAAACTTGGAAAAACCAAATTAATGTGCGTGCGAACTTATCATGGAAAACTGAAATCAAATCATCTTAGTGGTGACAATGTGTTTCTAAGCGTACTCAAAAAAGACAATTCTCAACCACGTCAGTGCGAAACATACAAGAATTACTTGCTATAAAACAACTACAAATTCCTATCTCGCCGATCCGATTGTTCGCGTAAATCAGATTTCAATAAGCTATTTACGTAGCTAAGGACGTTGCGTACGCACTCAGCACTCATTACTACATCACATACCTACCTTGTTCCACGTGATTCTCCAGCGATGACAGCTCTATCGCAAATAATATAAACTGACTCTGAATACACGGTAATGATATGAAATGTAATGAAAAGCAGAAAAGTGTAGAGTGGATCGACCCACGCGGCTACTACAGGATTTTAGGTTAGAGTGTAATACTCGTAAATAGGTTGTCTAATAGCAGGGGCGGATCTACTTAAGGGCTCTTTGGGCTTTAGCCCAGGACCCTGTGGAAACAAAAAGCGTTAGCCCCTAAAATCAATGGACTAGTTTTTAGTAAAGAAAAATATGTTTAATAACTTGAAAACTGATAAGATTTGCACCAGAAATAGAAAACAATATCTTGATCAAATGACAAATTGACAATTAGTTGAGTAATTAATAGACCCCCGAGTATTATTAGCCCAGGGCCCCACAAATTCACAATCCGCTTTTGACAAATAGTCTTTTCTTGACAGACCTATTTCTCAAAACATTTGTAATACATACAACGTTCTTTAACTCAATAAGCAACAGTGCATAAAGTGTACTCGTAATCGCAATTCCTTAATGTCCTAGTGCTGGGAAGAGGACTCCTATCAATATATCAAAATTTAATTTACCTAACTACGACTAATTTATCCTTTTGATTCTTCAATTTTTCCCTCGCAGAATAATTAAAAATTCACGCAAAATAATGTAAAACGTTTTAATCTAATTAGAGAAGCGTGCCTTGAATATAATCTCTATAAAAAGAGAAGTGGGAAAGCTAGAAGATATATTTGCTTTTGATCCTGCATTCCCAAAGTTCCAGCGACGGAGGGAGCTCACGCGTTGATTGATATAAGCGGTTTTAATAGCCGTGTTTGATTGATCCAATTGATGGAGTAATTGAGGGTCCACTGAAGATTTCCACGTGAGAAAAAAAAACATATGCTTAGGTTATTGAAAGTACTTGATAAAATTCTAATGTTCCAAAAATCCATCGTATTCCGGATTCTGAATGCGATGGATTTTTGCGATTCGAATAAAATTATGAGATTTTAGACTTCACAAAAGGTGTTCTGCACCAAAACGAATAGCAGGGCCTGGCGAGTACTAGCTTAGAATTTTTCACATCAGCGATGTAGACATAAGATTAAAGAGTACGGTTACAAAATTGTGTTATTCTAATACGGTATACATAAAGTGACACAATCATAAATTAATAAAAAGACACACCACATTGGACGCCCTAAAAATGGGGAAGATAAAAGCTTATACTTTCAATTCTACGCGATCGGGAACTTATTGAAATAAATAATGAAACCCCCGTCTATTTAATTGATACTGACGATATTAAGCACATTCGGTTGTAGTATAATGAGGGCCCATTCATATACAAATTAGTTATTAAATCTATTGATGTATATTAAGTGGTATTGGAAAGAATATTGGGTCGCTAAGGATAACTTATAGACATAATAATAGGGGCGAGTATGGTAACCATAGTGATATCGTAAAATTATACCCACTTTGGAATAACACTTATTCAAAGTATAAGGAAAGGTAAAATTACAGATTTACGAGTAAAAAAGTTTAAATCTATATAAAATTGAATCTCTGTAGAAAAAGCCTACTACTGTATCTATTAATAATTTAATTGATAAATGTGCTTGGTCTGATGTGACTCAATCTTAACTTTGTAATGCAAACTTTTTAAAATGATGCATAAGCACACCTATGGAGTTTCTTAGCGCTTCTTCTCCATAGCGAACTTTCCGAAGCGGCAGTAGTTTTTGTGACATTCAAAAAGGGTTCCAAAGCAACCAACACAGAATAAATTTTGGTTTAAAAATGCCAAGATGCAATAATGATTAAACCATTATAACCATTGCAACGATATTTTGTTTTTATTACACTATCCTACAAACAGATCATTCTTGTGGTACACTTTCCGGAAAATCTATCACATCTTTACGTTTGGGCTTTAAAATAGTAATTTAAATATATGTCTAGATGTGTTATATGCCAATCTTACAAAACAAACTGATAGACTTATAGAAAACAAGATTTTTTATCATATTTAATAAAATAAAAGATGTCCGAAAATGATCTGTCGTGTAAAATTATTTATAAAAACCTATATGAACAATTTATTAATTTTAAAACAATTCTATAAAAGAATACTTAAAAATAATTGCTAGGCTAAAAAATCACGCGAGCCCTAGTAAAATTGCACTTTTTGCTATATAAGTCATAACTTAATCGTAACTTAAAACTTATCGAAGTCCATAAATGATAACTTTATAACATACTAGCTTTTGCCAGCGACTTCGTCCGCATAGAAGTCTAAAACCTCCTGGGGGTAGAATTTTGAAAAATCCTTACTTAGTGCTGACTTACATCATGAAAGGAACCCCTGTACCAAATTTCAAGTTTCTAGGTACAGTAGTTTCGGCTGTGCTTTGATATGTCAGTCAGTTAATCAGTTTTGCCTTTTATATATATAGATACACGCATAACATAGTAGAAAAACACTGATAATATTTTATATGAAAGAACAACGTTTGCCGGGTCAGCTAGTAAAAATATACAGTCTTATCCATTAACAGTCATTAGTGCATTATTTCAATCTCCTCCAATTTTTTATCAACAGTTTATAAACAGATCAACAATTACTAAATACATTATCTAATACAGATAATCTCAGAAAACAGAGTTAATGAGCGAATAAAAAAATATTAATTGTGCTGACAATGTCAATGACTAATCGCTCAAACACATACAGCTAAAACTAATTTGATAGCTTTTTTATCGTATAAAAGTAGCAAACGAGCATGCTGTCCACCTGATGGCAAGTGGTCACCGCCGCCCATGGATATTAGTGATTATCCCCGAATACGATTAAATCGTAATTGAGGTTGACACAGGTGCGTTGCTACCCTTGAGGACTAAGATTCGTCTCGCGTTTAAGTATAGCCGGCAACCTGTGCCCAGCAGTGGGACAATAATGGGCGGTGATGATGTAAAACAATATTAACATTATTATCCTTCCTCCAAAACAAAATAGTATCTTAATATCCCGCAAAAAAATGTTGATTTTGGTTTGCGTTCGTTAGGGCGCGTTCTGACACCTGTGGTTTTCCTATTAAATATATTAGCGTACGAGAGGTTCAAGGGCCTGTAAGCAAATTTGTCTAATTGGGTCTTATTTGTTGTTGTGCCATATGAATTTCCCGTACGAATGAGCGATTTTCCCGCAGTGAAAAGTGTTCTAAATGTTGACCAGGCTTAGTATCTATACACCAAAAAAGTTTCATTTGAATTCGTCCAGTAGTTTCGGAGATTACCCTGGACAAACAGACAGACAAAAAAAACATTGAAAAGTGTTCTAATACTATTTTAACATCGCCCCCAATTAGTTTTTCGTAAATATATTAAATGTACACACGAATTTTACTGTTTTTATAATATTTAAATATTTTTATAATATTTAAATCCTCCGTGAAACAATTCTTGTGTTGTGATTTGGAGAGGTGTCGTTTCCAGCTTTACTTACACACGAGGCGAATAGATCAGTCATTACTTGTAGCAAAGCATGTGGGGTCAACTTTGGGGTTCAGTCGTATACATGATTACTAATGTCCATGGGAATCAGAGACTACTTACCATCATGTGAATTGCATGTTCGTTTACTCATTTGCATCGAGTTGAAACCTAGATATTTCTTCACCAACGCTATGTTCCCATTCAGCTGGAAATAGGTCAGTGACAGTTGATATCTGTCTCAAGGTCTAACAATATAGAGAACACTTATGATTTCATATTCAAAAGATTTGTGAATAACAAAGCAGCTTATTCTTTTCTTTATCTGAGCTTTTGTTTGGCTCCATTATCAGATCAGCTCCAAAATGCTACATTGTACTACTCGTATTGTTATCAGAAAAACGTATTCATAGAAAGTTTCATTTCGATAGGAGAATAGCAGTTAACATAAACTTATAAAATTTCATAGCAATACTTACATTAAAATATAATTTTACTGTCTCATCGCTAGGTTTATATATAAAAAAATGTATTTTCTGCAAGCACTAAGCGAAATCCGTTATACCATTTACACCTAAATGGTAATAATACTTGTTACATTTTATTTTTTTATTTTAAGAAAATATGTAGATATATAAAAGTGTTTATAATTTTCAATTGGAATTTATAATTTAAAAAACTAACTCTTTAATTAGCAGAGTTTCACAAAGGTCGACCTAACGAGACATGTACAGCGAAATTTAAATAATTTCGTAATAAAGTTACAAGTAAAAGTATATTTAGTTAAAAATTCGTTAAAATGTCAGTGTCACCTTGCTTTTATTAAAATATTGTTGTTTAAAGGACATCTGAGAGTGGAGTTGGAAAAGTCTAATCACACGTTTAGGTTCACTGACACTTCGCATGTAAGACTGAAATAAATGTAACACTTCGACCTAAGACTACGTAAACTTCGATTAGACTTTTGACCGTCGTGTTATAGCATGTATGTATAGATGCATTTGATTTTAGTAATGAATAGCTACAATGAATTTATATTTTGACTAGATTCTACTTGTGACTTTCTGCGTCAGATATTTTATTTTATTTAAGGTTCAGTTCCAACGTGCTATTACCTCCTTAGAATTCGTTCATTCGAAAAAGTTCAAAATAGACATATGTCCCCATACATGAAACAATTAACATTTGCCTTATTTTGCGCTATCTTCTGGAACTACGTATAAAATTATATTCCAGTTTGTAGAAATTATATTCTAGTACGCTATTCCGTAAGAATCCCGTCATGTACGAGTGCGAGTACGAATGTCAGACTCGAAACTTCATGCTTAAGGAACGGTATATTTCAGGATGAGAGTTACCCCTATTATTTTCTTATTTTCTGTACCCCCGACAACGTGTATTCAAAATTTCATGAGAGGATCGTTAAGGCGTGAAAGAGTAACAAACAAAGTCAATGTGACCTAATATTATGTTTACGTATATTATGTTATTATTATTTATATAATAAGTTCAAAAACTAAAACCCGACTACAAAAAATACATTCGCTCTCTAAAAAGTATAAAACAAGAAAATGCTACTTCATCTGAAATTGTCCAACACGGCATGATTACAAGATTTTTTTTAGTTCATGACTTTATGTACATACTCTAGACGGCACTATAGGCAATTTCATGTGACGTCACATAACTTATAACCAGCGGGCAATTAAAATAATTACAACGATACCTTACTTGTTAAATTATGACAAGTAGTTAAGAAGTTTTGAGGAAACAGATCAACACGTACCCACATACATGCATACCGCTAAAAATCATAACCCTTATTTTTGCTTCACTACTCGGGTAATTAATCATTATTTATATGATAGCTTATAGCTTAGCCCGCAGCTCCACCCACGTGGAATTTGGTCCGCATTCATATTATATTATAAATTCTGAAATAAAAGAAGCCAAAGTTACTCCTTATTTCATCAGCCATCTGCCAGTGAAAGTCCCGTCAAAATCGGTCCAGCCGTTCCAGAGATTAGCCGGAACATACGGAAAGACAGACAGAAAGACAAAAATTGGAAAAAATGTCATTATGTATGTATATACAAACATAGGCATTTAGTAAAAAACAATAATTTTTATATTACAGACACTCCAATTTTATTTATTTGTATACATTCTATTTTTCCAATTATTTAATACATACCAAATCCAGCGAAAGTAATTTGGATCTAAAATGTTGTCTCAAGAATTCTTACTTTTTATTTAATTCAAAGACAAAACTTTTCTGACTTACAACTATTTTTTTTTCTTTTCAGGCAGACTTCATCAGCGGCAGCGATAAAAGGTAAAGTCAAATTAGTACCTAGGCAGTAAATTCGTAGGCGTTCGTGCGAAATTGTGCCTTAAACTGTCGAAGTAATGAGAAATTTCGCCCTTGCTTTGTAGATACAATTTTTTTCTCTGTAGCAACTTTTATTAAGAAACACTTAAAATATTGAATATTGTCGACATCTCTAGTCTACTAAAATATTACTTTTTATGCTTCATTAGTCATTATTGTCAAGATTATTTTTTTCAAGGGATATCGCCCTGTTTCTGACGGACGGATTGACAAATTTTAAGTAATAAGGTTCCTTTGGCGCCCTTTGGGTACGGAACCCTAAAATGAAAGGGTGTCTTTATGAAAAGAAGCCTCATCAGGAGCATCATTGATATCTATACAAATATTATAAAGCTGATCAGTTTGTTTGGTTGAATTCGCTAATCGCAGGAACTACTGTTTCGAATTGAAACATTATTTTAGTGTTCGATAGATTATTTATTGAGAATAGCCATAGGCCATAATATTACGCTACAACAAATATGAGCGGAGTATCAACGAAAAATGTATCAAAAACGGGGAAAAATTGACACAATCTCTTTCATGTGACAAAAACGAAGTTTTACGGGTCAGATAGCTATGACCAGAAAAAAAGCTATAGGCTGTATAACATCACGCTACGATCAATATGAGCGGAGTATCAACGAAAAATGTTTTAAAAACGGAGAAAAATTGACCCACCCTCTCTTATGTAACTAATACGAAGTTTCGCGGGTAATTAGTATTATATATGTACCTACGTGTAATCTAAAAGTATTTTTAAAGTAACATTTTGAACTGAGAGCTAAAAATCAATACTGTTCGTAGTGTGAAATGAATTTGCAATGGCCATGTCGTTTGTGGGCACAATTCGGTCGTTCGTTGCCGAATTGGAATGACGTGACGCTCACGTGATGTAACGTGACGTGACATGGGTACCGTAGCCAGTGTGTTTTAGAGTTTTTATTCAAATTCAAAAGATTTTATTCTACATAATGAAACATGAATTACACTAGACGAACATCGGCTTTGACCGCATATTTCAGGCTCAGATCAAAAGAAAAAGATGGCGGAAAAAACTCCCAGTACTTTACTGTTTTCAAACAAAATCAGTTAACAAAATCAAAACAGTAAAATTGGCCCCAAAAGATTAGAGCTTGTCCTGAATGACTGACTGACAGGATCAACGCACAGCCTAAACCGCTGAGGTCTCTACAGACCTGAAACTTGGAAGGTGTGTTCTTTGTACAAAGTGGGCATTCGACAAGAAAGGATTTTCCAAAATTCTACCGCTAAGGGGATGAAAAACGGGGGCAATGTTTGTATTCAACGTGATTCCGAAATTTGAAGTAGGTTGGACCACCAACCTACTTCAAATTTTGCATAAACATTCTTTAACAGAATTGATGGAAGACGTATTTTGTATTTTATTGAAACTCAATGTCTAATGTGGTTAAAAGGGGATGAAAATTATAATTTATATAGCATAAAAACGTTTGCTGGGTCATCTAGTAGAGTTATAAGTGTATTTAGAGAAATATTCGTGCACATAAATGATTTGATTTGATTTGATTAATAATTTCTGCTGGCTTGTTTATTACGTGGCGCGTGGGGCGGCGCGTCGAGCGGTTCCCACGATTCTTATGGCTGGTTATTACGAGCTGCCAAACCGACAATAGACGGCTGTTCGTATTGTGTAGCTCAGCTCGTCTGTGCTGTCCATATGTCATGTCAAGTTAACATACTTTGAAAAGAAACTGTAATCATCTGTACATCGTACAACTGTTGCAACTCATCGTACGTTGCAATCTACCTCCCCTCTCACTCTTGCTTATCCATAATTTAATTTAAGTTTCGTGAATCCTTGCATCCAAACCAAAGGTGACCAAGCGCTCGATTACCACACTGCCACTGGCATAGCTCACAATTCCCTGGTGACTATTGCGTGCTGCTTCCAAATTTAAGCTTCCAAATTTACATATCCGCTCGTGCGAGTAACTTATAAGACACGTCCATATGATGAGAGTCAGTGCAGTAACGCTGCAGGTACTTGGCAAGTCAATTCGCACGCAAATAAACCATCTATTCGTTCGTGGAGAGGCAGCAAAACATTTTTAGGTCAGCGTGGTTCTATGGGAAATATGTTTTCTTTTGATGCAGTTATCGTCTAACCTTCATTTTTCCTTCACTTCGTTGTGTTGAAAATGGTAAATTAGTATGTATATTAATACCACAACATACGTTTATGGTAAAAGTCAGTAAGCCGAAATTTCCGTTTGTTGTTTCCATAAAATATAACTATTTCAAAGAATTAAAATATTATTTTAAACCTACATATTTATAAACTTTATCTCATTTTATTCAGGCTTCTACGTCGACGAGACCTCAGAGAACACTTAGAAACTAACATTCTAAGTAAAACTTCATCAAAGAAACGGAACATAAAGCTCGTTAGTTAGAAAATTAAACTAAGAAACTGTTTAATATACGTGCCTCTTTGTATTTTAATTAACGGAGACAGCTTCAAGATAAAATTACTGAAGTATTTGCTTAAACAAGTACGATATTATACCTTCCCGAAGTTAACAAAGGCGCTGATGTGGAATTAAGTGGTTTTTAGTTTTCCGTTCCCTAAGGGGCAAACGGGACCCCCTTACTCCGCTATCCGAGCGTCACATATCCATATCTTTTGGACCTTAGAGTCTTGCCATTTTTTGCGAATTACATATACATACAACTATTCGTTTAATATTGTCTATATATATAGCTATGTATAACTTAGGCGGCGATGGTGACTGTCAGAACATTAAAAAAAAAATTACCCTCCTATTTTAACATTTTGCAAAAAGTAAAAAATAGGAAAATGATACGTTTAACGTTTAACGATTATTGTTTTTTACTCCCCCGTGCTGAAAATGTAGTTGATTTTATTAAAAATAATGATTTTGTAATATTTATTTTTTTCAATAAACTTCGTTTATATAACTTTTATTACATTTTATTAAGGCTTCTATGTCGACGAGTTCACCTCAGAGAACACTTAGGAACCAACATCCTAAGTAAAACTTCATCAAAAAAACGGAACATAAAGCTCGTTAGTTAGAAAATTGAACTACGAAACTGTATTTAACATACTTGCCTCTTTGTATTTTAATTAACGGAGACAGCTTCAAGATAAAAGTGTAGAGCCGGCTATACATAAACGCGAGGCGAACATCTTAGTCCTCAGGGTTAGCAACGCATCTGTGATCAAACTTAGGTATGACTCAATCGTAC
>DWNR01003337.1:0-11896 GCA_018250455.1 Polygonus leo | reverse complement strand
CTATCCGGCATAGCCTAGGGGATCATTGGGATACGCAAGCCCCCCCACCACGACAAGGTAGCGACTTTTGGGGGGGATCATACACCTTAATTTTTCTAAATTAAATTAAATTACAGGTATATGTATGTCCAGAGGATAAAAACGAATTACAATCGATAAAGTCGTTTAAATTAGTTTAATAGTATTTATACAACGATTTTCGAAATCAGTATTTTCGTTCGCACATCCTATACCTACAGCTAGCAATCGTCCGTTAATTTTGTCGACAAAAAGTATGCATACATTTAAATATATTTCGCGAGCAGGAAATACCGAGACGCCGCAATACAGACAATCAGATGAACAAAAACAAAAGATCCCATTATGTTTAAGTGTAGCTACTTATACTTACGTACGTAGGTACCTACATATTATCTATATGTCGATTTATTTTATTACTTATTTATAATTATAGGTCAAAAATATTTACAACCTGTATCCTTATTAGGTAATTAAGCCCTATTCAAACAATACTACATATTTTTTTTCCTTCTTACGTTTTGTAAAATTATACAAACAAAACGTTATTCAATGAAGTGAAGTACACAATGAACTGATAACGTCATTGACAATGAAGCAGAAAGTTGTTTCTGATCATAAAAACTAACAATTGCGAGGCAGTCTATCTTCTCAGACAGCATGGAGCAAACACGTAGGGAGGTGACGTGACAATGACTCCGGTCATCCAGAGAAATTATTAATTGGACCCTACGAACATAACAAAGAAGCGGAAATATAAAACTTCTGCGACGCACCCCTGCCGTGTGAGGTGCTTTACCTGACTCTTGCCCTGCCTTTGTGCACTTATTGAAAAGAACCTATTTATTTATGAGTCCCTGTGGGAATTGCACAATGATAGCGATTATTTTGCATTTAAATTCAGGAGTTAATTTTAACTCTACACGAAACACCTACATATCCAATAAAATATTTCAATACATAATTTATTGAATTTCATTAACATATGTATGTTACTAAAACAAATTTTAATAATATTTATTAAATTACAATAAAAATAAAACATAATACCTATATTTATAAATATAAATAATATGTCAGAACTGAAATTAAACCAATGACGAATCTGCGTTCTGACGCCTCTATCCAACTGTATCCTGAAGAATGTCAGAAGAAAATAAACTAAGGACCACGCAGTTATTTCCGAGTCGCCACGACCACAAATATAGTTTTATTTTTTAGTTTTAAAGCACTAAAGTGCCGTTTCGATGGCAAACGGAAGAAACTAAAAATATTTTACCTGATCAGACTCCCCAGACTTCAGAGACCAGACCAAGAGTACAGAAATATTTGATTGATAGAAGAAATTTGAAAAGTGTCTCCATGAAAAAAAGTGATTCGTGATATTACACTTACACTTAAAACAAAAAAGGGCTTGGACTTTATTTCATGTCCAAAACAAAATCTATGTAACTGGAATATAGTTTTAAATAAAGCTTACAAACCCATTGGACATTCTAAATCAACGAAGCAGCCCACTGGCCGCTCTATATCTCACAAATGGGTGTCAAACAAATCCATGAATACTTCCTAGAAGGGACCGCGCGGCGCTTTAAAGACCCTTACCTTTTTTGTACCTTTAAAGATAATAAATGATGCACTTATAAAAAAAAGATTCGACCTGTTCAGTAGATAACGATCGGGGATGATTTTTATGGAAATGCGCGCCGGAATTATAACGATAAGGAATCCTTTGGGATGATGTGGAGCGAGGCAAGCAGACAATACGTCGGCGAATATCGAAACTCAAAAAGAAGACTACCCAATCCTGATCGCTTATGATATTGTAGTATCTAACAGAATAATCATCGAAAAGAAATTTGTATTAAAATGGCACAGATAAAATATTTCATCTATGGTACTACTTAATGTTTATCTATGGTAACTTGTTCTTACAAGTTAAATTTTATGAGTACATATTCTTATATGTACTCATAAAATTTAACGCAATAATAATTTCAAGAATAAACTCATTTTCTTTTTTTAAATAAGCCAACTTGTTTTATATCTAATATATTAAAATTAATTGAATTTAGTATTTTTACATAAGGAATACATTATTTTTCATATGAACATGATTATTTGTCATAATTAATATTATCTATATGTTGTATATGAATATGACTATTGTTTATCTTCTATTGAAATGAAATGAATATATGAATCATTTCACTCGGGATTATATGCCACTGTGTACAAAAATGCTTAAAGTACTTATCGGAATGAATTTTCGAATGCTCATACCAACGTTTGCATTCATCGCATTAGATAATAAAAGTAACGCCGGCGTCTGCAGGAACAATGTCCTTCCTTTAAAGCGCCCTCTCGTCTTAAGGTCCCATTTTGTTTGCAATCCTTTATATTCTAAATTCCAGCAAATAATGGGTATCACATAAAGCACTTGAGTTTTTTTTTTAATTCTTTGTTATCTTCTTTAAAATATAAATGCTAATATCTTGTTGCTTACTGAGAATAATACGACTTTGTAATATCGGTTAAAATGAAGGGATTTGTGGGTTTGTCCGTTATTGTCTTAGTCTTAGAAAATAATGAAAAAATGAACTACCGTGCTGAGTAATAATAATTTTAACACGTAGTGATTTCAATTCTCTAACAGGAATAGTATACACCCATAAAATAATGATATAAGTAATAACTGTGTATCCTATATATTTAATATATGAGACCTATGGCAGTATAGTTATGATATACGTGTCTTCAATTTTGTATTTTTAATCGTAATATATAACTATGGAAGGTATTATAGTATATCCTATTCATACATATATTTCGCACTGCATAAAAATAGAACGCTACCATAAATGAAATACAAATACATAAAATCTGTAAACTACTACGCGAGATCTTATTGAAACAAGAATGATAATTAATTATGGTAATAAATATTATTATTCTGATAAATAATGAGAGTACCTAACTTGTGATAAAAAATAGCAGCTTTCTTATACTTAATCTGTGAATTTTATGCCCTCTACTATTTTTAAAGTTAATGGGATAACTAATTGTATAGTACCTATTTATTTGTTATTATTATAAGTACCTATTATTTTTTAAATTAATTACTTACTTTATGATATTTAACATTATCATAATATTTATTAAATCAAAAAAATGAGTGGGTAAAAACATCAAATTAATGACAGGAAATAATTGAAAAACTTATTTAATTAGTAGACACAAAAACTTACTAAATTATAATTAAATTTTATGTGTCGAATAGGAGGACGGATATAAGTAGTATACTTTGATTATACCATATTAATTATGTATGTTACGTATTTAACATTAAGCATTATTTTTTAATTATGATAGTAACTAGGTCATCTTACATATTCAATCTTTAAACTGTATATCGAAATATTAAGGTATAATTTTACGTCTCTAAATCAAATGATACTGTACTTACTTAAGTAGCTTTATAACATATAGTTCAATTTATTGAATTAAAAAAAAGGCAAGTGAATCCCTCTTCCCATGCCCAAACCACAGAACAGTTACGACTTAAAAGAAGCCAAGCCCGTTTCGTTGCGAGAACAAAGCACAATGGGCACCTCGCTCCGAGTTGGATCTCCAAAGGAACCACTGTTTACCACTTCGTTTCCCATTCAATCTATTGTTCGGAAGTGAAGAAGTGCTTCATACTGGAAATATAATGTTTCCCTTTGTACCAAGTTAATATTTTAGCCCGAACGAAATTCACTTCCATTGTGTCCCGCAAACTTTACCTGCCATTCAAAAGAATGAGCATGCGGATTGCACACATATTAAACGAAAATCTTTATAAATATCTTTGAACGGATCATAGTATGCCTAATGCAAAGTGTGCATTACAGAAGTTTATAAGTGGGCTGGCCGTTGTAATTGATCGACGCAAAAAAGTTTTACGTATACTCAAAAGGCAAACAAAAAGATGTTACTAGGAATCGATTCATCACAGAAATCCTCAGGGAAAATCGATAGAATGCAAAAGCGCATTAGTAAAGATTAATTGATCCTCCTTCGCGTCCCATATATAATACAGCAGACTCGTTATCAACTGTTATCTGCGCATATAGTTGAACACGCAAAGAAAAAAATGAGTTGTCTATTCCTAGATCATAATCTCATCCTCTATTCTTAGTCTCTATATGCCCTGCAAGTAGTATACGAGTTGATTACGAAGATAGAATTTGTAACGTACTTAGGTAAATAATAGGAAGGTACATAATAATTCAGGGGTTTAATTTCCTCGAGACCTGCTCATTTTTTTCACACCAAATCAGTTATCTTCATTACACAGCGATTTATTGTCGATGTTTCATTTTATACAATTAAATACAAGAGAGTATAGTAGTAAAATTTATCGAATAATATCTTCATAGAGTCGCGCAATGAATGTCTATCGATATGTAGGTATAATGTATAGTGACTGTAGTGTGTATACCTAGTGGATGGACGGAGATCGTCGCGTTCTCGACCTTGAATGACGTTAAAGCGTTTTCCTACTTAACTTCCTGCTTGATTCCATCTTGGTTTGAGCCGTCTTAAGTCGACCGCCGGCACTTTGGCTTTGTTTCAACATTACATGCATCACACATACTTACCTTATACACATATGTACCTACTTACCGTACCTTAAATATCATCTACACCTACATGTCTATCCTATTTATGTGTATATTTAAATTTTTCTGCTTATATTTATCAATCCCAATTTGTTCGTCCTTTTAGTACCGCAATCTCTAAAGAACACATAATACCTGTAACAAATATGCAAACTTTAGTTTAATCTAATCAAGGATATTAGTAAGTATTAGGTTATAATTCGTAACTCTTACCTGCATCTTAGATTGGATCTCACTACACGCAATAAAATGAATACACGTCGAAATTTTGATTATACCTACCTATTTATAATTTCCTTATCTATATCATGTATCTATCTTCATATATTAATAAGTTCAAGGTAAGGATTCATAAAATTGATTACAAATAATAAACACAAACATCACACGTTTTTTACACCGTATCACAAAGTCTTACGTAACGTCGTAACAAAAACCACGGAACCGACAATTTTGTCACTGTTATTCTGGGTTTCATTCCAAATACTAGGCTTTCAAATACAATTGTTGGAAAATAAACGTGTTCATTGTTTGGGTGGTAATTGAAGTTTTATTTTTAAAAATTAATAAATGAGCATTAGCGAAGCGGAACGATCTATGTGGGAATTGTTTAAATCAGATTTAGTTAAATTAGTAATAGACCTACCTTTACTTTCCTGTTATCTTGGTTGAATTCAAAGTGATTTATTTTGGCAAGTTTATCTATCTTGCCAACAGAATATCCTACAATACTTAACTGTACAAACTCAATATTTCTTGTAGGAAAACATTATTTCGAGGTCACCATTTATTATTATGATACATCTATAAAATCGAGTCTATTAACTCGTTAGAAAATGTCAGGTAAATAAAAATCTGCTACGAGTGCTGGTATTAAAAGCTCTCGCCTCAATTTGAATCTTTAAAAAGCGCGGTTACTTTAAATGGCGTGAATTACGAACAGCCATATGAGACAATCCCAGTAATGGCCTGCGTGTCGCGTATCTCGCGACCGTTGTTTAACCCGAATGTATTTGCTTTGCGGGTCGGGGTTTCTTTTTACTTAGAAAAATATATACTTCCTGAACATAAGCAGTGACATAATGCCTAGTGGCAAGGCAACAGTGACTGGTGGAACAATGCGGCAACACGGCGACACGGCCAGAGACAATGTATCGCATCGCGTCGCGCCCTCGCAATCTTCCTAATGAGTGAACCCTTTCACACTTCGGACAAAGCTGGGGTTTCACGGGTGATGTGACATGTATTCACAGCATCGCCTTTTGTTAATCCCGGCTAAAATGAGTTTCAACGTTCTGAAAGCGTAGAAAAGAAACTAACAAATTTCAGGTGATTACCATTACTTAAGTAGATGGGTTATACGTAGCTACGAAAATGCAGGCTTACACAGCTGAACAGATTTCCATGTATGCGAGTATGATTCAGTACGTACTCTATCGGATAACACCAGCTACAACTACTAATTTTAAATCATAACTTCTGTTAATCGTAATATATATATACAGGTACAATAAAGGAAAATAATTTGTTACATAGAACAAAAAACTTTGCTTTTGTATGAATAACGAAGTTACAAGTGATATGTAGCACTCAGCAATACAATAAAGGAAGAAATACTTAATAATATATATGGTAATAATAAAATATTTACTGCCATTTCCTTCTACCTGTACATTGATTTCCTTATTTATAAATATACATACTTACCAAATACGGACGCTTTAAGTAGGTATGAGGTGTTTTTAAGATTTTTATTTTAGACATGATATCCTGATATATATCTGGACCAATGTATTTTTTTTATTAATAGTGATAATATTTAGGTTACGTTCAATCAATCACAGTAAGGAAAGTAAAGTAGACGTTCGAAAGGTAAAAACCGAAAGGAATATAAAAATGAAATCATGAACATGTGATGTGAAGTCTCCTAATGCGCAATAGAACAGCGCGGTGGAAGGAGGCCTTAATTCTTCTCGGATCATTGTTTATAAAAGAAGCGTGGGGATTTAATGGATTGTGTACAAACCTACCGTGACAGTAAATAGTCACTTCTATTACATGTAAGATCTTCGACCCTCGGAACGCCGTATTTACAGGTGATAGAATTCATGTAGTTCACTTTTAACAACAGGAATTAATAATGTGTAATGTACAGAGAAATCAAAACGATAACGTTTGGAATGAAAGGCATATATTATATGCTTTTTTATAATAATGAATGCGCATTAAACATTTGGGTAATTAATAGGAACACTTATCTCTAATTTCAGTAGTAGGACGATAAGGTGTTGATAATGACATAATGTACTTGTATAGTTATTACTTTATGGTAAGTGAGAAATATATAATATAAATAGTGAAGACTGGAACAATTTAATATTATTTACAATCGTGCTCAGTCAAACCTACGTCCCTTTAAAAAAATCATACGATCGATACCGTGCAGCACATGTGTATATAGGATTTAAAGTAATCTGCAACCCTTCTCGTAAGTTAAAATCAATTAATGACGTTGTATCAAATCCAGTAGTGATAGAGGCGACAGATGTGAACGACGGGAGAGTCGCTCATAGATCTCCCTCTGAGTGCGAATGCCGACCCTTCCGAATTGTGCAAACTGTTGGCATCGGGCCGCATCTGTCCACTTGCGACTTACAAATCTATTAGGGAAGTATCTGCGAATGGTTATCGATATCGGTCTTGAAATGTATAATTTTCATATTTTTTTTATTTATACTAAGGGACAAAATGTCGACTTCTAATGTCTCAGTGGCTTAAGTCACCTTGTCTTTTAAATCAGTTCCGGACTGTAATTGAAACGATCTTCCTCATAAATTTGAAAGACAAATGTTAGTACTCCCATCGTAAAAATAATCACACCTGTTTACAGGATTCTTCAAGGAGAGGAGGATTCTGCTACAAGGTTTCTTCAAGTGTTCCTTCACGGTGCTAATTACTTTAACTTTGCAAATATCCTGGACGAACCTCATGACACGCGATTTATATATTACGAGGAGAATAGAGTCCGACTAATAGACTCCGAAAACACCAAGTTGTCATTTGCTAATTTGCCAACAATAACAACACATACATTAATATTACTGACTTCTCGGATATTTTTGCTGTTTATATTTTTAGCTTCTAATGTTATGTATGTAGGTTATTTATATTTTAAAATCGTTCAGAATTCTTAATGCGTAGACTATACTACAATAATTGAGTAATTACAAAATACACATTTTATATTCGTGTAAAGAGACGAGAATTTTATATAGATAGGTATAACTCAATGAAAGACATTAATGTTGTGATATCTAAGATTCACTTAACACCGCTTATCAATCAATCAGTGCGGTCACTTCCTAAAAACCGCAATTTTACAAACAATAGCGGAACTGGTATTGTTTCTTACCGAGAACAGAGCAGTATGCATTTGAGACATTATTGCGAAGTTTATGCTTCCTGTTTCCAATGAGAATACAAACATAAGTTCTTTGTTCGCCAATGCAATCTAAGTGGGCAGTATATCGTCATGTACGACCAATATTTCCGGTAATCAGACAAGTCAATTTGATAACGTAACTATGTGTAGGTATGAAACTAATTTTAAAATCGTTACATACAATATCGTAAGTGTATGCATGCTTAATTCAATATAGAAACTACATTTAATTAAAAATAAGTGTAAGATAATAGGGCATTTTAACCGTCTCATGTATCGATAAAACATTTAAAGCGTAAGCAGGTTGTCCTCCGCCGTAACGTAATCGGACGCTGCACTATGTCCCTCGCTGAGATAAAGTCGCCCTAGCATTCAAACAAGTGGCGCACGCACACTGACGCACGATCAGGAAGTACAATGGAGATTAAAAAGACTCGACACACACAAGTCGTTAATGTAATAATATTCGTGTAGAGGTGGACGAATATAAATAATATAGTGTACGCACGCACACAAAGGGAGAATTTAAATAAAGCATCTCGCGTTGTACCAGGAAGTAGCAGCTCTCTCACACATAGGAAGCGACGATAGTGGGTACGATGCGGCGCTCGCGCACACTTGTGTGTCAACAACGCGTGGGAGCGCGCGCACATGGCCCGATTGGGACATACCAAGCACGCCCCTTGACGATACACTTTTTACGACACGCATATAATATGTCACATATTACTTGGCGACAATAATTTGAATTATGTCTCCAAATAAAATTTACTGCCTACAGATTTATAACATCGCTTAAAAAGAGTCATTTTATTTTCATACGTATCTTTAAGTAACCAATTGATTACTAAGCACATCCAGAGCAACATATGTACTATTGAAGAAATATTGTCATCCAGTAGGCAGGAATACTTTGCGTTTCCTTTTTTTATATAAAATTATGTTATGTCGAGTTGACCTTGTATCTTTTGTCATAAATTCCTTTGAAACACACGACAATCATAGTTATCATTAATAAATAAGTTTTTTTACTTACTACACGGCGTGCAATTAATTGACTTTAATTTACACATGAATTGTAAATACAGTTGGCTCTTTACAAAAAGAAAGATATTAATAGGAAAACTCCATTATCATGACAATAAAACAAATGTAAATAAACTCGCGTATGCACAGAAATACAGATATAGGTATGCAAAAAAGTACATTCATATAAAGTTACAAATACCATATGCTCGAAATTCGAGCATAATAAAAACAAGTCAAATATGAAGACTGTAATAAAGTAAACCGTATTTGTATGTTTTTGAATAAACAAACTATGTGTATGGCAATACTTATTGTTATTCGAGTGACAGATAATAATTTCTTGTCAGGTGGACAACAGACTTTACACATAAACTTGTGTGTAACAAACATAGTGCGTGTTGTTTTTTTTTAATTAATTTTGTGTATTAAATTTAACCCTGACAAATTTCATAATCCACCGTCCACGTAATATCCGTAAAAAGGGGTACAAAGTTTTTGCTTCACGTATTAATGTATAGTTAAGTAGGTACGCGAGAAATTACCTAGATTTCTAAAGAAGCCAAAGGATTTCATCTCTCGGTTAACATGTGCGCGCTCAAATACGGGTGCATTCCCGACCCGGTTTTTTAATCATGTTGATCCCAAATCGACGGAGGGTTGCTTTGTCATGTGACACTTGAGCGCACTGCACCGCCCGGGGGTTAGTCGTTAGAGCTGAGCATAATAATTGTCTCTCTATTCAGATCCCAACAAGTTAACGAATCGATTCCCCATTAAAAAGTCGCCCATTAAATATAAAAGATGAGAAATTCAGACAACGACATAAAGTTAGGCAATTATTTGAGATATGATTAATTACGTCAGAATTATGTTAGATCATCCTCTAAGAACTGGTTTTAACAGGTTGTTTGAAGAAGAAGGGGCCGAAACAACTATCTAGTATCCCATAGTATCCCATATAAGTTAAAAATATAAGTATATTTACTTAAGTTTGGTTTTGAAGACAATGATTAATAATATGTTATTCAAAAAGAGTAAATAAATGATTAAATCTCACATATTCTTCAAATTAAAAAGAAAGAAAATATAAAACAAAACAAGCAGAATTCGTCCTGAATTTAACAACCTTCGTACAATACTAATTACATAATCTGTTCAATTTACGTGTAAAAATATGTAACACAGCGCTGTTGCGTCAGTAATTATGTCCTAATGTATACTGTAACGCATGTAATTAAAAGCATGTGCATCTATATATGTATATTACATAGTATAAAGTTCTTTACTAGAGCAAATGTGTAATACTACATACTCTTCTAAACTAACCGAATGTGTAATACTAATCTTCTTTTACAGGAGGCAGAACTCATGTAGTTCGACCGGGGGGGGGGGGTACCACCACCACCCTTATAATCTTCCGGGAAGTAATTTATTGTTTCAGTTTGGAGAGGCGTGGCTGCCGGCTATACTTATAGGCGAGGCGAACATCTTAGTCTTCAAAACTTAGGTGTGACTCAATCGTATTTGAGGATGATTACTGATGACCACGGGCGGCAGTGACCACTTACCATCGCTTTAGCTTACCAGAAGCACAATATATTTTACTATAGGAAAGGCATGCAAAAATACGTACATGAATATATTATACACTAAATATAGAAAAAATTAGCCCTGGCGTAACAAAAAACATGTGTGTCCACAGCTTGTTGTAACGAGACGTTATTGTATAAAAAGATACATATTACATTATCTGCAATGTGGCATATATCTTTATGTTCAATAACTCTTGGACATACCAAAATTGTAGCATGATTTACCAAGACACTATTTTGCCTTCTCATATTTTTAACTTATTATGTTCGCGTGACAACAAGTAGAGGCTATGTACTAACCATCGTCCGTCAGTAACCGGAAGAGAACAATTTCTTTGTACACCATTATAATTACAGTCTTTAGGAACAAAAAGGTCATCTGTTATGATGACTAGAGTTCATCTATAACTATTTATTACGTAAAGTTTTTATACTAGAGTCCTTCCTGTGCAAGGAAGTCACTAACGTCTGTTAAGGCTCAGGAGAGTTTGTCTAGAATAGGAAGTAATGAAAGGGATCCATGAGAGATCACGACACATTTAACCGATTTTCAAGGGACACGATCCAAGTTCAACCAAACGTTAGAGGATTCTGAACATTTTACCTGAAACATATTCGTTGACGGTAACCCTAATTACAATTATCTGCAAAAGGATAGATATAGTAGCCTCCTTTGTAGGTCAAATATAGATTATCTTAGCTTAAGTAGATAGTTGGAAGATTGGATCGCATTATAGGTAATTGTGGCGTTCGCTTTACAAGTTATTTAATAAACTCACTTCCGCGGAGGAAAAATCTAATAGCAACAGCAATAATGACAATAAAATGAATCATATAAACAATCCGAAGGTCAACCAACTGTTGATTCTTAAGAACTTCTATGTACGCTGTGATAAACAAACAGCGCGATGAGTTAGTGGCAGTACTAAGATAAATCGATGTAGATTCTCATGGGTAGCGACTATCACAACCGCGATTCCTCCTTTATCTACATCTGTTATCATCATGGCACACATGATCTGATCGTGTACATAATCCATTTGATATTTGGATATAGGTAATATACAAAACAACTATCTATCTATACATATAATAAAACAGTAAAATTCGAGTGTCTGTACATTGAATATATTTACGAAAAACTAATTGGG
>DWNR01003336.1:0-11896 GCA_018250455.1 Polygonus leo | reverse complement strand
GATGGTAAGTGGTCACTGCCACCCATGGACATCATCATAAAAATAAAATAAAATCAATCATCCCCAAGTACAATTAAATCATACTTAAGTTTGATTGCAGATGCGTTGCTACCCCTAAGGAATAAGATGTTCGCCTCGTGTATAATTGTAACACCAACCACGCCTCTCCAAACCGAAACACAAAAATTGCTTCACGGAAGAATTTGAGAAATAAACCTACTATAAAAGCAAAATATTACATCCATTACATAAACACTGCAACTGCTAATCTGTCAGTAGCATCGAAACATGCAAGAACACTAACGGCATGTGCCATGTACCAACAATTTGATCACAATCAAAAGCGAGCAAATCTCTCCAATTAATTATACATAAAAGGCTCAAATCTGTATATCTAAGTGTGCCGTGTGTAGGCTGTTTCAATGTATCATTCGTGTATGTATCCTGACTAACAAGCGGGATATTTTCTTATAGTAGCTGTAGTAAATGTAAATGAAAAACAAAGGAAAAACATATTTTTCAGCTACATTACCAACGGATTCGTCCGGTCCCATCACAGATCGCTGTGTAGCAGTTGTTTATAAGCGATTTGCGTCTCGGAAAGTGTGGTTGGCGATCACACTTATGAGAGATATACACAATTACAGGACATTAATAGCTACGCATCTGTGTTCGACCTCAAATTGGACTTTAATTATTATTTGAGGTGGATCAAATATGCTGCCTTGTTGCCTCAAATATGTTGCCTTTAGGTAAACAGGAAGCTCGTTTGCTACTTTCATATTTTATAATTAATTGTAGAATATGCATAAAGGTGAGATTTTAATGTATGGATGCACTAAAATGTCCGTAGCAGTCGCGTAATTATGCAAGGATTCCATAGTATCAATGTGTCACTCAGTGTACACCCAACCTAACCATGTTATAGCGAACATTTTCTCTGAACTATGTGTGTCACCAATTAATTATCCGTACAGGGGAACTCAAATCTGCATATCTCAGCAGGTTTAGAGTCTATCACTACATCATTCAACATATACGAGGGATAGAAGTAATATGCCTTGCGCTAGTTGTGAATATTTTCTCTTCCCTTGTCGCAAACCCAAATGAATTACAAGCGAGTTGGACCAATTAATTATCCGTAAAAGGGATCCAATCTGCATATCTCAGTGGGTCGTGTGTAGCGTACGCACAAACGAGTGGTTCCAATGTATCGCAGCATCACTCAATGCCCGAGCGCGGGCTGTCGGGCGTAATGGCGCGATCACCGCGAATGATACTGTTGTTACTGTTGCATGGTCGACTCGGTTTATTTTGTAATTGCTTTATGTTACGTGTGTATAATTTTCCTTTTAGGTTTAAGGCCAATGAATAATTATTTTTATAGATTGGTTCGATTGTAAACAAAGTCTTTCTGAAGTTCAAATGACAAGGTCGTTAAAAAGGGCCGGCCCAGTTTAGTTTAAAAGATTTTTTTACATAATGACGTGCATTTGCAGTTAAATCGTGAATCTACATGCAGTGATTCGTGTGTAGCAAAGCATACGCACAAACGAATGGTTCCAATATATCGCAGCATCACTCAATACCCGAGCGCGGGCTGTCGGGCGTAATGGCGCGATCACCGCGAATGATACTGTTGTTTCTGTTGTATGGTCAAGTCGGTTTATTGTGTAATTGCTTTGTATTGAGTGTGTAGAAATTTTCGTAGCGAATAATTAATTTTAATATATTTCTTTCGTTAGAAATAATCGATTGAGGTCTTAACATTATTCGCAAGCTTGTTTCGAATATACGAAATTATATCATTTAAAAATAAAAACAATCGAGCGTCGTTCACGTCGACGTCGAATCATCTACCCTAATACTAAATGAGTTAAAAAATATCAATAAATTATAATATTCGATACTTAACGAAAATTAAAATGATCTCACATATTTTGACCTTTATGATTTCAAAATAATAGCCTGTAACCTCTTCTTACCACTAAAGTATTTATCCCATAAAAACACACACATTTGAACTCGGTTAATTTTCCTCATTTCGTTTTAGTCAAAAACTCATTTCGTTTACCCCAAAAAGAATAAACATATAAAAAGCTACTAGCAAGAATTGAAAGATCAAAGACAACAGCATAATATTAGAGAGCGGACAGAGGAATTCTTAGGAACAGGCAATTTACGTGCACTAAGTTATTAAGTTTCGTAAGCACGAGTAGCTAATATGCTAAGCAGTCGATGTGCAACACATTGTACAGGATTTAGTGCGCCTTGCTTTCTACTGGACGCACGACAACTACCGACTTGCGCGCACTTAGAAACAATTTTTATTATGATTATCTGTATTGTATTGTTATTTGTATGTGCATTATAAATATTTTAATTATCAGGTAAGAAGGTAAGTTCGAAGCTACATGTAACACGAAGGTGTCATGACAAATCAGACGAAGTTACGTCGCTTGCGCCGTAGCTACGAACACTCCATCAAACGACTATTTACGTTAAGATACTTGATATAAAAAATCATTAATATAAAATTAATCGTACTTACTTAATAATAAATTATGTTATTATATAAAAATCATCAAAATAATGATACCTAATATAGCAATGATTTCTTGCTCATTTCATACTTTAACACACTCAAAGATTTGGATAATATACTTTTAGTTTTTCTTTCGTTAATTAAAAACAACAGCATATAAGAGAGCGAACAAATTCTTAGGAACAGGCAATTTACGTGCACTAAGTTATTAAGTTTCGTAAGCACGAGTAGCTCGTATGCTAAGCAGTCGATGTGCAACACATTGTTCAGGATTTAGTGCGCCTTGCTTTCTACTGGACGCACGACAACTACCGACTTGTGCGCACTTAGACAACAATATTCATATCATATCATGATTATCGTTATTATATTGTAATTATTTAAGTTAATGATAATAATCAGCGTCAGGTAATGAACGTGAATTAGTGGAGTCTATTAAGAACATAACATAACAAAACCCCTTATACTCGTACACTCATAGCCCCACACTAGGATTTTCTGTGTCGTGGGTGCCATGGACACAAGACGTATGCAAAAATATCCAGACCCAGGACAGAAATCCAAATTAAAAATTCAAATTTCTCTCTGCCGTAAATCGAACCAGGGATCCTCTGCACGGCAGACCAGTATGGTGACCGCTGCGACACGCAGTCAAATTTACCGATTAAGAAAATAAGTAAACCAACAAAGTTTAAAGCGTTATTTACTAAATTACCTTTGAATTTTTTAATATACAGCGAGTCGCAAAAAAAATAATTCATTATTAACTTATCAAATAAGTCCAACTTAGTTCAGTCTTCAAAATTTTTAATATACCAAAACTCAAGAAAAAGACCTGTGTAGGTATAGTATAGTTCAAAAGTAGACTTCAAAAAGGAAGAGGCAAAACAATTAATTTTTACTTTTAGCGCACACAGCCACAGGTTTTCTTATTAAAAAGTATTTTTTTTACAATAATTTTAAATGCATTAAAGTGAAAACAGTTTACCAAACCTTGTCCAATGTTGTAACTATCTATCTATCATATAAAACTTAAATCTTATCCCAAGTCCACGTTAACAGTAGTAGAGTGATCACAGAGCACTTTCTATATGAATTGTGGGAGCACGCATTGTAATGTTACTGACGGACGGCGGGGAAAGTGTCCCCTGGGGCTGGGTACTTGCGTCCACTCCACATGTTGCTGGAAAGTGCTCGCGAGCTACATCTATTGTATAAAGCTTAAGTTAATGTACAGTTATGTATACCCAAGTATTACACGGATGTGATTAATGTGTATTATTACTTTATAAAGTGTAAATGAAGGAGATACTCTTTTTAGATAATATTTAGTAGGGCATAGTCGACCACATAGGGAAACTATCTAAGTGCAAGGGATAGGTCCCAAGGACCTAATAGAACTCAAGTCTTTTGAGGTATTGCCTTTTCATAATTTTTTGCTTTACCGTTAGATCTAGTAATATTAGTTTTATTCTGACTTCAATAATAAAATTAAAGATACCTGAAATTCATACCCCAGACATAAAAAACGTTACAAATCGAAATCTTGCATTAGTGATAGTGCATGATTGATCATTGCTTAGGAATATAAAGAAATTAAATACGAATACATACGTACATAGATCTACGCATATTATACCCTTCTAGCCCAGGTCTTCTCTCCCGGCTGAGCTCTTAGTTGGCTTGTCATAAACGCTCGGTGAAGCTGTGAAGGCCAGTAGGATCAACAACAATTACACATTCGTAAAAAAAGCATATTCTTATCTTGATGTTTTTTACAGGCATGTTTATTCGTTGCCCATCAAAAAGGACCCTTATACGTACTTAGTTAAACATACAGATAAGTACCTAAGTAAGGTTTTTTCACGTATCTGTCACACCATTGAAATCACACATCTCGAAATTGGGAAAGCAGTGAATACGTTATTGTTGCCCAAATTTTAATATTCTTTCACTTGCACTGCGTTCTGAAGGGATATTAAAAATTTGGTACTATATGCCCTTCGGCACTAGCATTTTTGGTAGTCTGGCGCGTTACAGCTACGTATTAATAGCAGTTTTTTGAACAAAGGTAGAAAGAAAACAGCTATCATATTCAATATTTATACCTATACTTATACCTATAAAATGAATAATCAAAGTAGGTATGTTTATTGACAAGTATTATGCAATACATTTTTAATCAGATGGTACAACTCGCAATAAGAGACGGTTTGGAGAGGCATGGTTGTCGGCTATACTTATACACGAAGCAAACATCTTAGTCCTCAGGGGTAGCAACGCATCTGTGATCAAACTTAGTTATGATTTAATTGTGCTTGGTAAAGATGACTGATATACATGGGCGGCAATGATCACTCGTTTGTTACCTTTATACATTAAAAAAATCAGAATGTTAAGCTATTCAGCAGTGGAGTAATTAAGACTACTATCTCTCAGGTCGTGGATCCAGGTTCGAAAGCCATGCACATTAATTTTTTAAAAATACGTTCTTATTACTAATAACCCACCACTTGTTTTTCATCGTGAAAAACCTTAGACACCTTGTCAATTGTCAAAAAAATCATCAGAGAATTGTCAAAAAATGTAAAGTGGGGATTCGGGAAAAACAACAATTCTCACTAGGTCAGTGTAATGTAGCAGTGACTATGATCTAAATCCTTCTCAGTCTAATGTAGGCTAATTAAGACTAATTACAAACCACTTACCATCTGGCAATAATCAAACTTTCAGAAATTCAATAAAAGTTTTTAATAATTTAACTTACGGTTAATAAACTGAATAATAAACCTTGAAAGTCATGGCCCCAATAATTTATTTTTAATACTAAATCAATATAATAAACAACATAGTTAAAAATATTCGCAACGCCATCCATAAATCTTGTGCACAGGAAAATGTGCTTAAAAGCTCCCGCAGTCTTCTTAATGATCTCTCCAGCACTAAATTATGTAAATAAGGCTCCACTTGGCTTGGCAGTGGCTATCACACGATCGAACTAATACACGACACGGGAATTAAATCAATATTATCTCAACGATATTCGCTACTTCACATATGCATTCTTTATCATAGCATCTGTAGAGTCGAAATTGTATTAAAATAACTTTAAATGCACATACTTGCAATATTAATAATTTAGTAGCCGCCATGATTACAAATATTTACTGTTTACGCCTATTTAGTTTTTTTTTATTGTTTAGTCCAATTTTGGACTTGCACTGTTGTAAATTGAATTATTCATAATAATATAATAAGCACACACAACATCAATACAAATAACATATGTAGGTATATATTTTTTTCTATATAGAGTTGCTATGGAATAAAAATAAGTAAAAGTCTGGATTATGAACATCTACCTTATTTAAAACTTTTAAAATATATTTTTTTAGATTCTGTTATATACCTACTTCGATCTTTAAATACACATAAATACAGTAGAACCAGTAACGAAAGTAAATATTTACTTCCATTCTAGAAACTAGCGTAACAACTGGCTGAAGCAATAGCCATATAAGTTTGTAAGGCAAGGAATAATATTATTGGAGAAGTCAAAAGTGTCGAAGTTGTTGGACTCTTCGGGGAAAAACAACAATTGCTTTAAGAACAAACCAACTTGTTTCAATTTTGTTACGTTCTCTTGTTTTTCTATTCAATTGTTTTCCTATCCAACTGTTTCAATAATTGCTGGATTGCGAAATATTTTATTGAAAAGTTCCAGTGAACAGCTTAAAACGACTAGCCGGAATCTTTTGTTTTTGAATATTCTACTTTTGCGAATAAATAAGGGGATTTAATATCCACCTTTCCAAAACAACATAATTATACTTCTAAGTATTTTTTTAAATTGTGACTTGTAATTTGTCTTTTTTTTATTTACTTTGAAGTTGCAAGCGTTAAGAGCGTTAATACCAGGGTAAATGGTCGTTGCCGTCCAATATTTGAAATTCGTTATTTTTAATATTATGAGGCAAAATTTGTAAAAAATACACTTCTTACTTTAGTTGACTTTTGTTACATTCAACATTGGAATCCATTTTATTGCACTAATTGTTAACCATAAAAAATATAGCTAAGAACTATCAATTTAATTTATTTTATCAATTAATTACTAAATTATCATATAAAATAAATCAAGTATGAATGACAGCTCCACTGCACCTTGTTCTAATCAACATACCTAACTAACATGCCAGGCGAATACCTATCACACGGGTAAACGAACAAGCTTTTCATTACGTGATGGGATGCAGGTAGCCTAAGAATCCACTGCTACGGCCTGCTCTATAAATTAAATCTGCGGCACTAAATATAGATGGTGAACAAACATTGATTATAGCTAGTATTTAATATAGTAAGAAGTTCTATCAGTAGGTTTTATGAGTGGCCATAGTATGTACAATATATCATTGACATTGTTAATCAAAATATACCTACTTTTTTTAACGTATAAAGGTAGCAAACGAGCATGCAGTCCACCTGATGGAAAGTGGTCACTGCCGCCTGTAGTCATCGCAAACACAATTAAATCATACCAAAGTTTGATCACAGATGCGTTGCTACCCCTAAGGACTAAGATTTTCGCCTCGTGCATAATTATAGCCGGCAACCACGCCTCTCCAAACCAAAACATAAAAATTGCTACACGAACTATTATTATATTTAAATCCTAAAAATCCCTACTTACTCCCTTATTTACGTAATGAAAGACTCACTATCCAAATTTCAGTATGCTATTTTTGGTAATTTAGATTCTGCATGAAAAAATTAAATCAGCCAATCAGTCAAATCTTTAATCTATATAAGTATGACCCTGTACATTAAAATATATTTTATTCTGTTATTTACTTTCAATAACTACTGTTAAGAACCAGCTGAATTCCTAGCGGATAATTTTAATAATAAATTGCATTTATGAGTAATTAACAAATATCAGCATACATTTTTCATTCATAACTTAAGCAATAATCTAAAGTTATATTTACGTCCGGCCCGTTTATCATAGAATAAATAGTACCATAGATAGCTAGATAACTGGAACATTCATATCATTATTGGTTCCGTATGTAAGTAATACGCCAGTTTTCTCAAAATGGCCACTAAGAGATTTTTACGATAAGCTGGCCGCTTAATTGCCTCAAATGAGACGTGTTCTATGCAATTAAATGGTAAAACGCGTATGAGGCTATCATTTTTCATATTTTATGTATCCGCTCTCCATTATCATTTGAAATGCCTAGAATTCTAGTTCTAATTGTATGTATGTCGTCTAATATGTGATACAGTTATGTATATTGAACATTAATATAACAGAATGCATTCTGTTATGTAAATTGATTAGATTGTCAGACTCACTATGTTGTAACTGTCTCAGTATCTCTAAATACAAATTTAAGATTTTTTGTTTTGTTTACTAATTTTTCTAATAAAAACGTAAATACTTGCATTGAAATTACTAAAAAGCTTATATTTATTAATATAATTAACAATATTTATTAATTGTGTGTGACGGTGTGTTGAACTATTTATTATTTACGAAAGTTTCACAAGGTGTTTTTGCTAAGGAGATGAAACCGAAAGGGCGTTCATATGTATCATGCACTCAGTCTACATCTAACAATAACATACAGTTTGATTAAGGAGAAAAAAAAAACACCTTAATTACATAACAAACATTGCAGTCCACATAATATATAGCAGATTTCCATAAATGTGAATTGACCGTCAGCTAATGAACGCAAACAAACACTTTCACCGGCACGCGACGTACCGGTCGGTGCGGGTTCGATTCCCGATAACAGCTAGCGGCCAGAGCACCGGCTAATTGATATATTACCCCAATAGTGGGCTGCAAGTATAAATTATGCCTAATACGTTGATGGTGATATGTAATATTAAGTTTAGATAGTAAAAAACATGTCTCGCAGTAAAAAAATAGTTTCCGCTTTATACGTGGATATGACGCGGGCATTTGACTAAGTTGACGATAACCTATTAATATACAAATTAGAATAATATAGGGTAAGAGATAACGCATTAAAATTAATAAAGTCATACTTAACTGATAGGACCAAAGTAACACTAATAACGAGACTATGTCATCAAACTAGGACGGAAGTAAAATACCAGTCCCATGCTAGACGAGATTTTTATGGTGTACCTCAAGGTAGTATTTTGGGTCCATTACTCTTTATAATATATATTAATGACTTCCCCAGATCCATACAGCAACCAATGATACTTTTTGCTTATGATAGAACAAAATTATATTTATCAATGATAATCATAAACAATCTGAAGTAAAAAACATATTAATTACAAAACAAACATATTTCAGTCAAACAAACATATTTTAATATATAGCAGATTTCCATAAATCTGGATTGGCCGTCAACTAATGAACGCAAACAAACACTTTCACTGGCACGCGACGTACCGGTCGGTGCGGGTTCGATTCCCGATAACAGCTAGCAACCAGAGCACCGGCTAATTGATTTATTACCCCACTAGTGGGCTGCAAGCATAAATCATGCGTAATACGCGATTGATGGTGATATGTTATGGAAAATCAACTTGCCTTTCATTTCACTAACTGGTTGCTGTACTTAAAGGTACACGAGGCGAAAATTTTAGTCCTCAGGAGGAGCAACGTATCTGTGATTAAACTTAGGTATGATTTAATCGTAGGTACTTGGGGGTGAATACCTACTGATATCCATCAAAAGAACTGCATGGTCGTTTGCTGACTTTATACGATAAAAAGGCCATAGTTTCATATGTTTTAGCCATATCTTAATTTTCCGTGGAGCAATTCTTGTGTTTCGATCAAAGAGGAGTGGTTGCCAGTTACACATAAGACGGCCTTAGCTTATCTTAGCCCTCAGGCGTAGAATTTGTAGCTGATTTGTAGTTGCAGTTCACTCATAGATAAATATTTACGAGCGGAAGAGACCACTTACCATCAGGTGCATTGCAAGCTCTTTTGCTACTTGCATTCTAAAAATACAGCAAAACTTATCTCTTAAGCCTTAGTATAACTAATCTCGCGGTATTCCTAATGGAAGAACGCGTTTAATTCGACCGGGGAGGGACCATCACCACCCTCATAATCCTCCGTGAAGCAATTCTTGTGTTTCGGTTTGGAGAGGCGATCATTTTAGTACTGAGGGGTAGCAACGCATCTGTGATCAAACTTAAGTATGATTTAATTGTGCTTGGGGATGGTTACTCATGTCCAAAGGCGGTAGTGACCACTTACCTTCAAGTGGACAGCATGTGCGTTTGCTACCTTTATTCGATATAAAAAAACTGCATTCTTTTACCTCGAAAACTGTACTTTTCTGCAGATACTACGTTTTCAAGAAGCCAATGGAACCTGTAAGGATTTATTACTCTCAACAATAGAGTGCTCGGTACCATAGTAGAAACAGAAACAGTAGAACTATGTATTTGATATCGGGCTTACTGCCAACGGCTAGGATAGGGTTGTACCAAGGACCAAGCAAACAAATACATTTTTTAAGATTAAGATCTTTATTAGATATTTTAAAGGTACACGTAGAAATATCCATAATGACATTGACTCATTATAAGCACAAAATTTTTATCATTTAAAATTTTCGAGGAGATCGAGAGCAATATCCAATCCTTTAAGTTCTACTTCTAAGACTAGTATCGGTCACAATAGATAAAACAGATACTGATCGCAATGGACTTCTGGGTTCCACCCAATTACTACCGAATAGTAATGAGTCACTTCACCACTTACAGCATTGTTTTGTTCTTCAGTCCACACTATAAACTATAGCAATCCTGTGCACTGTCCATAATACTCATGAGCTAGTGACGTCCGATGGGTCGTTGATTGTACCAGCTATCTCCGATCCGGCTCTATCTCGAATCTCTTGTAAACTGATATCCAGCAATATGATACCCTATTGTGTTGTCTCTCCAGCGAATCGTTAGCTAGTAATTGACTGTAACACGATTTTAGCCAGCAACTGGCAGAAATAAACAAGCTAACGTCAACAATATCTACTTTTGTTACCGTTTAAATTAAAGTTGAACCATTAGTGAAGCGATTGGATGATCCGATTCAATACAAAAATACGGATTAGTTTACAATACGATGTTGTTTTAGAGATGTTTGTGTGTTATCTGTTTGTTCTTTATTATATTGTTGCTCATTTCTTATCGTGTTAAAGTAGCAAACGTGCATACAGCCCTCCTAAGCTTCTCCTTCTACAACCTGGCACCCTGATTGAGAAATACATGAGTAATATTATAATATTTATAACTATTTACATGGTATCTCTATACTACTAATTTATTTAATTTTCCAGCAAAATCTAAGCACTTTTTAAATAAGTCAGCCAAATTTGCCAGGTGGTAGAACTCATGTAGTTCTACCGGGGAGGTACCACCGCCACCCTCATAATCCTCCGTGAAGCAATTTATTGTGTTTCGGTTTGGATAGGCGTGGTTGCCGGCTATACTTATACACGAAGCAAACATCTTAGTCCTCAAGGATAGGAACGCATCTGTGATCTAACTAAGGTATGACTCAATCGTCCTTGACGATGATTACTGATGTCCATGGGCGGCAGTGACCACATACCATCAGGTGGACTGCATGGTCGTTTGCTACCTTTACACAATAAGAAGCACCGAATCATTTAAACATTTTTTTCAAATTATTTTGTAATAAGAAACGTCACATTAATGTTCGACGTATAAATACACCCTTGTCCCAATTTAGACGGATTTTAATCTTCACTTTTAAATCTTAATAACATATCTATTATACATAATATCATTGTTGTTCCTCCAATAATGTTAAAGCTACATCTTTATACTTCTACATAAAAGAGCTCTGGGAGTTTACGCCGCCGGCATTTTTCTTCCAATCTACCTTAGCCTGAGAGAAGCGTTAAAAGCCGAAGGACTGTGTAAATTAAATAACAAATTTAGCAACTATAATGACGTTCTTTATATAAAGTTTTACGGAGATGAATACCAACTCAATTTCTAATTTTACTCACAATCGGAAACCGACAGTTGAAACATACACTTTTTCTGCCGTATAATGTCAACAACTCTCAATTATACTATTAAAATCGTCTATATGAACTTAAAACTAAGAGTATATTCCAGATGATGTTATAGAAATAACTGTAGTATAATAAGTTAAGTTGCCAGGTGGTAGAACTCATGAAGTTCGACCGGGGAGGTACCACCGCCACCCTCGCCACCCTTGCCTGCTATACTTAAACGCGAGGCGAACATCTTAGTCCTCAGGGGTAGCAACGCATCTGTGAGCAAACTTAGGTATGACTCAATCGTACTTGA
>DWNR01003335.1:0-11901 GCA_018250455.1 Polygonus leo | reverse complement strand
TTCAAGGGGATTACGAAAAATTTGTTAAATCGAGGAAGTCGTTATATTGAGGCTCGTTATATTAAGGTTGCACTGTAAAATTATACTTAATACATATCACTAATTAATTTTCTTACTATATGTTTAATCGTTTATCTGAAAGAGGGCTCTATGTTAGTTGTTAAGAACGCCGTTCCATTTTATGTTTTTATTTATTGTATTTTATTTATTGTATTGTAAGTAGGTGTACCTACGTTTACCTAAGACAAAACTAATATTTAATTACACCATAGTTTACATTTAAAAAATGTATTATTTTGTATCGGAATATCTCTTTTTGGAGAGAGTTCTGTAACCATCATCTTTAAGACGTGAGTGATTGAGAAGAACGTGAGAAGAACTCAAAGAAATTCGAGGTAGCTATCACTAGCTAAACTAACAACAAAAAATCTTACACTAACCCGTAATCTAATACCTAAATTTATGTTTATCTACTATCTACGTATTTATTACGTATCAAATTAATAACATAAATATGTACATAGTTAATAAAAGCTCATTTCACTGTCAAATTATCCACTTTATGACACAAGTTCGAACTCAAACAAGAAAGCTCCACTACAAGGAGTATCCACAAACTTAAGCCCCGCCCCCAACGTCTTAGAACCTCCCCCGCGCCCGTAAGCTTCTTAGACACGCCTACCGTCTTACGCAAGTAGAGACTACGTTATATCGTTTATATGTTTATTCTGCTGCAGTATTTGGTTATGTAAGCTTGATGTATTTTATTTTTTAAGCGGCCACAGAAGAAAAGATAACTGTTTTGAAAAATAAGTCATATCTTTGTCAGAAATAGTAAAATTATAAATAAGTAGGTATATACTAAAATTATGAGTTTGTTGCGTAATAAAATATGGATATTGTCACGTAATACGTGTACGGTTAGGTAAGTAGGGAATATTTAACTATAGTGTCATTGTAGGTACCTAAGAATGTTTCGTAGGTAACAATTTTTAATAATATTCCTGATTTAATATACTTGATAGTTTTATATTGGCTATTAGGTACAGCTATTTCTTAACAACTATATATAAATTTTGATTATTAGCTTACCAAGTACCGAGAAACTATGAGATAAATAAACTAAAAAATGTAAGCGTTAACCTGTTATGTGTGAACTGAATTAGACTAATTTGATTTGCATTAAAGCAAGTCCGTCCACGATCTCTCAACCTTTAGACTCTAATATAGTAGAAATCTGAATGTTGTATAACTTTGTTCCTTTTGTATGTTTTGCCAAAGTTGAAGGAAAATTGCTAAGAATAAACAATTGATTTAAAGTAATCAATATGTTTTTTTATTTATATTTGTAGCAACAGAAATCCATCGTTATTTTATAAGCGCGTATACCAAATCTTTGCATTTCTAGTAAAATTCTACACTAAATACTCTTTAAGTAATAGTAACGCATACTCTATATAACGCTTAACGAGACAATAAAAGTATATAGCGACATCTATTGTCAACGCGCAACAAATAATCGTTTCAACAAACAAGCTACTTGTGAAATACAATCTCCTCTACCAATCCACGTCTTACGCTTACGTCTTCACCGCCCCCTTTCTTAGGAGTTAGTTCGACGCCTACACGCCCAGCTCCTTACATCGCCCAGTCAGTTTCAAAGCTATTTCCGTACATAAATGTCCCAGTTTTCGACCAATCGCTATTCCCTATACTCGCCAATAACTTCAAGACAATTGAATAGGTACTTAGAAACATACTACAAATACCTAAGGCTCATAGGAACTTATTACAATGAACATATTTTAAAAGTATCTTCACTTAAAGATTTTGACTTTTACCTACACATGTGATTTAGCTTAGTTTGATATTATATTATCAGTAATGGGTAATAGCTAGTAAAACGGTAACAGTAACTTAGGATAAATAACATAATAAAATATTATTTTCACATTTTAACACAAATTAATGATCGGAACAAAGACCTAAACACCGCATTAGGTAAAGTTCTATCAGCGACATCTAGTAAATACTATTAGTTCCACATTGTTATATTGTGCTTATACCTAGTTCAATTCTTACGTATGCGGTTCTCAAGTAGATGTCCTCTTTTTGCCGTGTCTGTAATAAGTTATACCAGTTCTACTGCTACCCTTTTTTATCTTTTATTACTTTTCAAGTAGGTATATGTGTTGTTTTAGTTACAATATTTATGTTAAATTAATTATTATATTACCAGAAATTGTATAACAACGCCATCTGTGTAACAAGCTACGCATCACAATTCAGTTGCGTATGCGACGGTGTGATGCGCTCCATCTAGTGGAGCATTAAAGAACTACTACGGCGACAACGCTATTTACAAAGAGAATGGTCTCGATTTACATTGTAGTATGGGAGATTATGGATAGATGGCGTTCGGAGAACTTTGTATACTTAATATATTGCTATAATTAGTCATAAAATTAAAACTTTACTGTGTATCCTATTTTGTGACTGCCTCGTATTCTGTACTCCAAACATTTTACCACGTATTATTTTGTTGCGGACACAGAATTAAAACAACGCCATCTATATAATCAGAGAAAAATAGAAACAAAATCGGTAAAGCGCGATATTATCACTAACCAAAAGATGGCGTACATCTTTAAAATTTAGATAATATTTTATAGATTCCTTTTTACAATGGTATTGAAGTTGTTGCGATCTTATATCATCATGAGCGTACAGTTATTTTACGTACTGTTTTTGATATGTTACTACCACAATATGGTGATCTATAGATAAAACATTTTTTTCATAAACATAAAGTTTATTCCTTTTTACAACTTGCCCTAATATTTACCAAAGTCTATGAAATTCTACGCTTCATTATTGATTTACAGATCTTAACAGAAAATAGTATTTTTATATACCAGACTTGATATCTAAAATATATTTAACAGGGACATCTAAATTTTTTCAACATTTCTGATATGTCGGCTTATTAGAATCCGACGGAAAGTTATTCCTTATTACTATTTCAGGTATCTTTTCAAAGGTTTCCTCACAAAACAACAGGCGTTTTGACATTTATTATCGCTATGACACTAGAGATGTTTTTGACTAATATAATCGATATTTTGTAAAAATCGATTACTTCTTTTTTTACAGATTATTTAACACTTTACGGATAAGTTTGAAATAGATTATTGTGATGAAGTTTTGAAAAATAACAAAAAATAAAAGAACTGTTTCATACCAATCGTTTTACCTATTTATGAAAGTCAACAAATTAGAATAAATAAGTCTGTTTTTTATGGTATGGTATTAACGTTTACATCAACTTTGTTAACGCCTGTTTTATATCTTATAGCAATCCATAACATTTATGTGGATAATATTCATTCTTCCATCATGTTTCGGACGCGATGAATCATTTGCAGATTGTTTCAAATGTAGCTTATTCGTTACGGATACTACTTAATGTTAAAGTCAAAGAAAAATGTTCCGAATATATATATAAAATACTAGAGGAGTCGTAATTAAAATAAATCACAGATATGCTTGCACTTTTAAGTGTTGTAAGATAAAAACAAGTTTCCACAGCCCCCTTCGCTGTTGTACGGATCCAATAAATAATAATCTGCTTATTGATTAAACTTGTACAATTAAAATATCATGTTTCATTGTATGCGGCTACCGAAATTTTTGGGGATATAATGAGGTACAATCGGCAAACGAAATTGCATTGCGGAGATATACCTAATTATTATGTCCTAAAGTTTTATTTGAATATTCCTTTCTCCAATGTTAATGATCATATCTAATGTCATTTAACATTTGAAGATCGCAACAGTAGTATTTTTCAATGTAGTTTACATAAGGGCGTCTTCTTTTGTAAAGCTCTTCAATAATAACTGGTTGTAATTTTTAAAAATGTTCAATAATAATGTTTAAAATAATCATGGAAAAAAAACCTCTCACGGCATTATTGGAATAACCTAATAAGTGAAATCCATTACAGACATAATATGATATTTATTGGTTGTACAATAACTAATATAGCTATGGAAATGTTAAAAAAATCATTCAATCAAATTTATTTCACAAAGCTAACACTTATTATAACACCATGAAAAATAAAAATGTATAGCTTAAAATAAGTTAGAAAAAGTAAAAAAGGTTTAGATTTGACGCTGCACATTTCTACCGCTTAACTGGTATTATTATCTTAATAAAAAAAGGAAAAATTGCCTGTATCGTATGTAAGGGCAACATACATTCATCATACTTACCAAATCCAAGCACATAATACAAAAAAATAAAAGAAAACAAAAGAAACAAAAAAATCTTTATTAAAAATTCAAATACAAATTACAAAAATGCTGTAAATAATAAAAAAAGCATTCAATAAAAGTAAAATGATACAAGCGTTAAAAAGTGTCTAAAATTCTATTCTATATTGAAATAAAATGGTAACAACGTAAAAATACGATGATATTTACTAAGTTTTATAAATATTACAATTAAAGCAGTTATTGCTCTAGACCCGGTTCTTGACCGACGGTGTCTTAGTTTTAGAAACAATTTAACATTTACAGTTTTTCAAGCATAAAAAATAAAAGTATAATAATAAAAAAAACTACATTACTCTACAAGTAAGAAATAATAATAATAAAAAAAAAAAAACAAAAAAGTAGCGGAATTAAATTTCACAAAAACGTAAAAAAATCACAACCTTGGTCCGGTTAGAAATCTTCTTGCGTTGAGCACAAAAAGTGGAATTGTCCGTTTATACCACAATAGTCCCGTATAACTAGTGAACTAATTACATTAGACAAGTGTCAGTGGCAGTCAATTCAAGTTATAGCTAACTCCTTAATATTAATATAACGCTTAATATTACTTATTTGATCAATCGCTCAATCGAGCCGTCGCTCGTTAAGAAAAATAAATTTTTAAATAAAAAATATTCTCAATAACGGCCAAACGTTTAATCTCTTCACAAATGTAACCGACATAAATATTAAAAATTTCGCAAAACTTTTTTCCACTGCCAACAGTTTAGGTCAAAAAATTGGGGGTCTGGGAATTTAGCCTAAAAATATTTTCGATTACACGCGGTTAGAATTTTAAATTTAGTTTTTGAATTTTGTATTATTAAAATTTATAATCACAAGAGCACGAGGAACGTGTATTGCGCCGCGCGGCCCGGCCGGCCGCCGCGACTCCAGACGGACGACTGAGACTGTCCGCGGCGCGCCGCGCCACCCGAGCGCCCCCCGCCCCGCGCCGCCCCCACCGCGGGGCCGACTTCGTTACGAGCCACTTGTAATCGCCGCGCGATTTTTCCGCCTAAGACAAATTAGGCGGGCCCGCACCCGCTTCCCTCCACGATTTTTCCTTTGGGCGGCTTCTTAAGACGGAGACGTTTTGTTCACGCCTCGCCACTTAACTCCGTTCGATTCGTCGCGGATCTTCGTTCCTTTAACCGAATGGAGCGAACAACGTTCGGAAACCGCGACGTATCACAAATAGTCCAATACTGGCTAAACCGCACCGAATCGTTGTTTCTAATCGCTCTAAATAACTAATTCACTGTATCAGCGGCGGTTTTGTTTACTGACACATATTATCGATACGACATAAATACCGGTACATTATCCACATTCCAATGTTATGGCGGCGGGCTGTTTTATTTTTAAATGGTATTTAATCGTCACTCTCGCTTTGGACGACGCCGAGGCCGGGTTAATTGTAAATAAAATTCAATCAATCGCAAAAAATCCCCGTAATCGGCACCCGACAATATCAATGAGAGATACGTATTTAAAGCACATTTATATGCATAATAATGGAAGCCAGTGAGTGCAAATTTTTTATCGTCATTCATGAAATGAAAACATTCGTACACGTGCCGTGGCGTAGTTTTTTGGGAACGTATGATCATAGTATCATGATGATTATATTATTTTACGACCTTGCATATTTTGGCTACTTTTTATTTTTACATTGACAATTTTTAAGTAATGTGATTTAATGTTTCTAATAGTGTTGTAGTCGTTTTCTTACCAAATGCATATTACTTAAGCGGTTTATCATTATTAAATATGTTACTTTGCTCTCAGGACGTTTTATTATTTTTATGGAAGAGGGAATAAGTTTATAAGGCGTTTATCTTACTGCACAAAGGTTGACTGGGGAGAAAGCTTAGAGCATTAAGTTCGCCTTTTTATTTACATTTTTGCATGGCAAAAAGTATAAATGAATGCGGATAGAGAATATTGCTTAACTCTTTCCGTTTCGAATTAATGTTAATGTATTGAGATAAAGTTTAGCTTTTCTATTCGTCATGTAGTTAAGCTAAATTAATATCATCATGTAAAATAAATTCTCTGCACGGTTGCCAATACAGAGTATTAATATTACAATTAGCTATCTACTTATTACACAACTCTGAATCAAATGTTTAAATATTCACAACTAAACGTATTAGTCACAAAAATATGACAGATAACCTGCAACATATATTCAGATTTAATCTGTTATATTTATATTGAAAAAAGACTTGCGATGAATTTAGTATCCCTTTTTTATTTTTCTTATTTTTGTGTAGGTACCAAATAGGAAAATAATTAGGTCCTTTATCTTAATTATCTAATTTTATAAAGGTTCTGTTTGGTCCCCTAGAAATGTCGACTAGCGTCTCCATTATAGAAAAAAAAATGATTTTGAAAGCTAACTTATCGAGCAGATTTTTACAAGAAAATAAATATACGTAAAATGATATAATAAATGGTCAATTTTTGATTTATTGAAATACTTTCAAAATCCAGCATAAAAACGTAATTTCCAAAAATATTTTTCAGTCAAAAAACTTATTATACGTTTTATTACGACATGAATGTTTTCAAGCGTATTTTAATAGGTACGAACCTCTTTGACTTGTTAATTATGTGCTATTTAATCAAGCTATTCCTGTACACAAGACGGGTTTAGTACACAATCGTTTGGTCGAGTATGAATTAATATGATTCTTTTATCTGAGCGCGGTCCAGCTGTCGCCGCAGCAGGGTCGACGAACCCGGACCGATTTTTAACGAGACATCGATTTTCGAAAACGAGTGGACAGATAACAACACTACGGAGGTGAGCATTGAGACAATGACTTCCAAATTTGAATGTGAAATTTTTTGTTATAATTTTCCTTACTTTTTCAACCAGACACTCGGTGGCGCTCAATTTTGTTTCATTACATTTGAATAGAGTATACAAAAATATAAAATAAATGGAACAAAAATGTTTTTTTAGGGTTTGCCCTGTATGTACTTTGTTTTAAGTCTTTTCTGTGGCGCAACAAGATTTCACAAATATCTGTTTATTTATAGATGGTTACGTTAAATTTTTTGTGCATGTCTTTATAAAATAATAGAGAAAAAATATAGAATAGACACATTATTTATGAACGATTTAGCATAAATAAAATTATAAAAATATCTGTATTGTAATAAAAGTATTATTTACTTTGTGTGTAACGTATCTAATTGTGTAATGTTATCAACTAAGTGGTTCAAAAAAGCTACTTAAGATTCTTTTTGTATTTCCTGGAGCGGTGGGATTCTATTCTACTTTTACTTTTTTATGGAATAATCACAGTGTTTATTATTATTAACAATGAATATGGACTTTATTTATCCTTTTCAACCAACTCTAAAAATATGAAGAAATCTTGATTTTTTATCGACTGTATTTCAAATCGCACAATATTGTACTTTAAATACCAACAAGCTAACATATAACAAAATCTTATTAATTTATGAGAAAAAAAAATTTTAATGTCAATGATATTTTTATTTCTTCTTGTTAGTATAAGTATGTAAAAAATCATAAAATAGTAGTAACCAATAATCTTAGGTTGTTTTAGTGACTACCTAACGCGGGAAATAAAAAATCATATAAATATGTTTTATTAATCAGTAAATAAACATTTACGATATTACGATTACGACAGATTTACTATACGACCAAATTTGAAATTGAAAACAATAATGTGAAGAGATTTTATAAAGCCGATTAAGTATTAAATTAATAAAAAGGAGTTTATTGATAATTTAAAAACTATAACCTACTGGTGATAAATGGACTATGAAAGAAGCGAAATACATAAGTAAATTGCAAAATAAAAAATCATAGCATATAACTTTTAAAAATGAAAGATAACCTTCATCAACAAATCAAAATAAATCACACAAACAATTACAGTACAATTTGACTGCCACAATTTACCTGAACCAGATGATTATGTATGTACAATTCTTCATTTATCTTCTAAGGAAGGAATCACGGAACTTTGTTATTTTTTGTAGTTTTGATGATTTTCGGCGATTTCGTGAGCACCACAAAAAGTAACAACAACCAGTTCTAAAATGTAAGCTGACTACAAAGTTTTTAAATGGATAACACAGTTCAGAAATTGAAGTTCGGTCACTTAATTTTTTTTGAATCGAATAAAAAGTCCGGAACACTGCCAAAGTTAATTTGGAACGTCTACTAATTAGCGAGATGAGTGGATGAAAAGGATGAAACGCGCTGAAGGAACTTAATACCACTTATAGACTATGCGGCAAAACGAGCCGAATATTTACATTGAAGAAAAAAAAATGAGGTCAATCGGAGGTTACGGGCAACGCAGCCGGTCGGCGCGGGCCGCGTCGTCGTGTGACTCGGCCGCGGGCCCCGCCCCCCGCGCCGCCCCGCCGACGCCCGCCCGGGCCGCCGAAAACCACGTGCGCGCACTCACGAAAGAAACGACAACACGGCCAACCCTACCGCGCGACAAGGACGAAACTACTCTTTTTTCAATTTACTATATTTGCCGATTTTTATTATTTTTTCGCATTTCGATATTTTATTTTTTAGTTGATGCGCCCCGCAATTCACCTGTTGTGCTTGACCCGTTTCGATCTGTCGACCGATCACATGATCGACGGTTTTCGATTCTTTTTATCGCGCGTATGATTACGTCTTTCGGCAATACTTGCGATTTCGATTTTTATGCAATAATATGAAAAATAAATAATATTGGTTATGTATTTTAACAATTGTAAGAAGTAAATGCTTGCGTTTCTTTTATGAAAACATAAGCTATCCTAGTTTAAAGCTGTGATAAAAGTTTACTTTACGAAAAAGTTTAATCATTTAAAAAACTTTTATAAAACAAAGAGATATAAAATTTATCCACCAATAATTAATACATAAATTGTGTCTAGATAAAATAAACATAAGTAAAATTAAAAAGAAAAAATAAAACACTTAATATTCAAATAAAAAATCTTCAAAATATTAATTTTATCTAAAGTGCTGCCATATCGTTCCAGCGGCGGGTAGCGGAACTAAATTTATGTTCGCTACGTAACACCTCTATCGGTCGCGACACTAACGCCCCTACACCTTTGCTTGTTGTCAATGGGAACTATAAGCCGATGGTTCATTTCTAACGCGTCGTTTATTTTTTCTTTTTTATTTTAATCGTGAAAGTGCAACGTTCACTTCGCCGGGCATTCAACGGCCATTTTCGTTTGCTGTTTCTTTTTCGTTTTCATTGGTTTTTACAGACGTTTTGATCATGTCGTCGAATTGGAGTATACGTAACGTACAATGTAACGTGTTTGATATTTGGACACTTGTATTGAAATTCTACATGAAGGTTGGACGATTGAACAGGATTTCGTGTAACAACGAATGTATTTCCATATAAACCATTTATTACCAGAAATAACTTTTAAAATTTTCTAATAAACTTAATGCTATATTATTACGTTTACCATCTAATTATAATAGATGGCGCTGCCAGTCCTAAACACTGCGATTAGAAGTTGTGTAAATTTCTAATAGGCTTATATATTTCCTATTCGAATTATTTAAATATTTGAGTACACTTAAACTGTATCATTTTATGTTTATATCTATGTTTTACGGTGTGAAAGTATTTTTATTTAAATTCTAATATCAAGAAGTTGCCCTTACTTAAGGCATATTTATGATTGATAAAGCTAATGTAAAAGATTTAACAAAAAATACTTATTTTTTATAAAAATATGAAAACACGTATTTTTGGATCTATTCTTAGTAGTTAAAATTGGTTTGTGAAGACACAGAATTCCGAAGCGGACTTTCACTTTCTTATTAGAATCTTACAATTTATTAACGAGATAATAGATGTCGCTACAAGAAACATTTATCTTATATTTATTCGTGTTCAGTGTACTTTCTAGCTTATTTTTTTAAATATCGTTCTATTTTAATAATGCTATATTGGTTTTTAATAATATTGTTGCTAAAATGAAATTTGTTTGAAGTAGAAAATATAACTGTGTATGTTTAAAAAAATGGAACAACTAAGATTACGAACTTAGAAAGATGTAGCAACATAGATATCTACAATACATATCATTTAAATTTCTATAATGCGGTACAGTTGTATTACCAAAAAAAAATTTTTTTTGGCTTGAGTATTTGAAAAAAATTTAATCTTTATTTTTCGTTTCAAGTAACTAGGCCTCAGTACCAGTGTTTTAGAGTGATGCGTTGGCTTCATATTATTATTAGGGCTCTTCTATTAGGCGTTAATGCCTAATAGCACACCTACACCTACAGATATGAACTCGTTTTTATCTATTCATTTGAATGACAATAGGAAGGAATAAGTTTTTGTTGCAGATGACGAGAGTTCAGACCAACCAATTCTACAGTCAACCAGATAGAAAATGATCATTGCCTAAAAAGCTGTACCACCTATCTGATCAACCTCAAATATGAATAAAGTATCTGGTTAACTTCAAGACCACTGATATGGTGCATACTATCTTTGACTACAATGTCCTGCTTAAGTGTTTAAAGAAATGCAATTACACCTTTCCAATCGAGACTCAATAATTTCTTTAAAGAAATTGAGGAGGTTTGTTATTACTTACTCCTTTTTCAAAATATGACTTCTACTACGTCTGAGAGATAAAATAATGAAAACAATTATTAATTCCCTCCTACATGGTGTTGACTATAGGACAAGGTTTATTGATAAAACTTATTCGAAAACACCAACGTAATATAATTATAGTCGCATCGTAATTTTCCGTGAAGCAATCCTTGTGTTTTGGTTTTAACGGCGTGAACATCGTAGTCCTTAAAGGTAGCAATGGAACTATGGTCAATTTCAGGTTTAATTAACAGTATTTGAGGTCGATTATAAATGTTCATGAGCGGAAGTGACTACTTCCAGTTAGATGGACTGCAGATTTACATAAATAGCAAATGCAATAAAAAAAGATAATATATTTCGAAGTATTACAAATTAAAAGTAGTACCCATAGAAAATTCATTTGTAAATTTCGCCGTCCCTCTCTGGACGTCCAGTTCACTATCGCAATCCAGGCCAGACCCTATCTGCAGTATAGTGACGAGAATTCGAGGAAATTGTCAATATACCTATAATCAAAATATTGGGCCATGGATCTCTGAAATGGGGTTCGGAGTAGGTACAAGTCCCACTAGGAGGTACCTTTTTTTAAGTTATGTGCGCATTAAAAGAGATTATAAAAAACTTTTCGGGGCAGAAAAACATTGTGTAAATTAATTACTACAGGATTAGAGATCGAAAAAATCCTCAAAGTTGTGTGAAGTGTACCAATATGCAGTAAAACTTACCTACGAGTATAAGTATTCAGTTGTGAGACAATATTGATTTGGATAGACAAATAAATTCTCTGTGTTAGCTTCAAGTGATCCAAAGCTAGCTTTTTTCATAACAAAGGTATTTTTATCGTATAAAGGTAGCTAACGAGCAGCAGTCCATCTGATGGTAAGGGGTCACTGCCGCCCATGGACATCAGTAATCATCCCCAAGCATAATTAAATCATACC
>DWNR01003334.1:0-11901 GCA_018250455.1 Polygonus leo | reverse complement strand
AAAGCATGGGGTTATTAAAAGAAAACTATAAGAGCTCTCCATCAAAGCCGGCGATGCATTGTCGGTCCCTCTGGACGTCAAACGTCCATAGACGACGGCGACTACTTACCATCGGGTAGCCCGTCTGCTTTATCGCTAGGTTTGGATATAAAAAAAAAACTGTTTTTAGTATTTCTTGTTTTAGCAACAACAGAAATACATCATCTGTGAAAATTTCAATTGTCTAGTTATTACGGCTTATGAGATACAACCTAGTGACAGACAGACAGCGGAGTCTCAGTACCTATTACTGAGTACTGTTTATACCCTTTGTATTGTTGTATATCCCACCAAGGGTAGATCCAGAGGCGCCAGGGGCGTCACATAGTCGTGGTCACGTCACAAGAAATTATGATTTTATTTTAATAATAATAGATACAAGTAAAAATAAGTTATTTTATTAATAAATTGTACTGTACTTAAATATACCTTAATGTATTTAAATAACAAAATATATATTTTTTTACTTTCTCCCGAAATGCGTTATCGCTTCATCTACTTCTATGGGTACATTTTTTATGGACGCTTGCTCCCAAATAATGCGTTTGCCGTCAAACAAAGTAATATAGTAAATTAATGAAATATTGAAAGTACTTAAATAAAATCTATATTGTGAAAAAAAAAATATAAAACAATATGTTAAACAATTCCATTTAGTGGTCCACCTAGATCCTGCACATCGCCCCACCGCCGTCGGTTGTTACTCACCGGAGCGCGGCCTGTATGGGGTTCATCTCGACGTGCGCGTGCGGCGGCATCTTGCGCGAGCGCCGCGTCTGCACCACGCAGAACACCACCATCAGCACCACCAGCAGCCCCGCCACCGCGCACAAAGCCTGCACAACATTCAAAAAGAAATAATCATTAATTTGTTTTGTCCTCCCATAATCATGGGAAAAATATGTCAAACTTTAAAAACCTTATTTGATGCTCAGACATTTTGAACGGCTCATTTTGGACACCTAATTATGAATCAGACTATACATAAAGAAGACAGAGAGAACGAAATGAATGAAGATAGGGATCATCTCTTTAGATTGCAGAATTTCTGTATTTCAAATTCCAGATATTGAAAAGAGATCAAAGAAGGGATATGGTATAGCTGTAGAAAATCAAGGAAAAATGGAAAAGAGCAGAATGCTAATAAAATCCGATTTAGAACGAAAAAGTTAAGGAAAAAGGAAGGCTGATTTACAACCACAATAATTGTAATATCAGATTGAATTATATTACAATTACTAATTTGATATCCAGTTCTATACAACACAATAATAATACAAATAATATTTGACAGGTTGTAAAATTCATGTAGTTCGTCCGGGGAGGTACCACCGCCACGCTCATAATCCTCCATGAAGCAATTTATTGTGTTTCGATTTAGAGGCGTGGTTGTCGGCTATACGGCATGAGACGAACATCTTAGTCCTCAAGGCATCTGTGGTCAACCTCAAGTACGATTTAATCGTACTCGGGATTAATCACTGATATCCATAGACGGCAGTGACTATTTACCATCAGGTGGACTGCTAACTTAAGACGATAAAAAGAATCTCAAGCCAAGACTCACCAAAAGAGCAATTTCGAGTGCTGAGATCGGCACGGGCGCTATCGGAGTGGCCGCTGGCATCAGAACGTTCAAGTAATCGCTGTAAATGGGCTCGTCCTCCTCGGAACCAGCTGAAAATAAAAATCTAATAACTTATCTATATATGGTTCATTAGAATGTACGATGAAATAAAAGATCTGCGACGTAATTCCCCAGTAAGTTATTACGTATATGATGCGATGCGTTTTTGGGGTAAAATCTACTCATGGGAGTCGGAGAAAACACGAGGATATTAGATATTTCTCTCAAAGACTTTTTTTCTAAGAAAAAAGAGTCTTGCTTTAAGAGCTGCATTTATCTAAAATTACTTACAAAAGGAAGTTAATTTTTCATAGAATACAAATGACGCAAAATGTGAAAGAATCGGAATGAACTATCTTTAACACATAGACAGATAGTGAATCATATAAACACCTACAAAAAGAGCTATCCTATAAAGCCGATGTATTGGCGATTTTTTAGATGTCGCAAATATCCAGTGACCAGGCGACGGTGACCGCTTAGCAAGATTTAATTTTCTCTTTACTTGTTATCTTCTTAATATATAAAAATGAATTATTGTGTGTATGTCCTTTAAAGAATCGTAAACTATGCATTTGATTGTGTGATGATCTTTAGCAAAGTTGTTGTGCATGAGCACAGGAAGGTTTCTGAGTTGGTACGACCAATTTTCGAAAATTTATTTTAGTTGGTGGCGTAGCAACGTGCGCAGGGTACAGCTAGTTATATATAAAAATCTCATGACACGATGTTTATCCGGGATAATTTCCGAAACTACTGGACTGATTTTAATGAAATTTCCAACAGATATTCAACATTACTGGCAGAACAACATCTGCCAAGTCCACTAATATTCATATAGCATAGAATCGTAAAACCATACTTACGTATCAACTCAACAAACACCGAGTAATTAGCAGTGGGGTCCAGCAGATCGTCTTTCACATTAATCTCTTCTCTTTCTTCTTCTATTACTTTGTCCATCATCATTGGATCTCTCATGTAATCTCTGTAATAATAAATATAACAACATAAATAATATTTCACTATTTGAAGTTTATTCCTATTACACTATTCTAACATAGACGTGAAAAACCTATGTGCTATCTAAACACATGTAAGATTGACGACAAGTGCGTTGCATCCCTTGAAGGATTCGCTTTTTCTGAATATTTGCTTCAATTCGAAAGAAGAATTGCTTCATGACGTGGTCGCGCGTGCTCGTTCAGTCGTCGTCGTCGTCGCGGTCGAGCATCGAGTGTGTTAATTCCAAGTAATACGTACGAATTCAAAACACACCCAACATACGATCGCCTCTCCCGCCAGTTTTCTCAGGCTCCGCGGTCCATATCCAATTCACTGTCAAAGTGGCAATCCTCTAGCGTGGTCGCTACGGTTAAGGTGGTGGCGGTGGTAGGTCTGACAAACTATAAAAACATACCCAACATACGATCGCCTCTCCCGCCCAGTCTCCTCCGGCTCCGCAGTCGTATCCAGCTCATCATCAAACTGATAATCATCCCTCGTGGTAGCGACGGTGGTGGTGACCCGCGGCGGCGGTGGTGGCGGTGGTAGGTCGGAGCCCCGGCGCGGCATGCGCAGACAGCGGCGGCAGGCGTTGCGCGCGAAGGCGGGGTCGGCGCGGTCGAACACGGAGTGCGTGTCGCCCATCACTAGTTGGGACTCTGGCGGGAAACGCTCGCTGGAAGTAATAAAATAAACGGTTTATTAACTGCTTGTATATTAGGCCGCTACAACTATAAGGCAGAGTGGCCTAAATGCATTTTACGGACTTATACCTATTCATATTTTCGTCAACTTGTAGTCTGCAAAACCAGAGCGGCCTCAAGTTATTTATTAGAAAACGAATTATATGTCTAAAGCAATTTATGAAACCAAATTATTGGGTATTTCTTTGCAGAAACAATTCTTTCTATCTTTTAAAAATCGTTTGATAACCAGACTTTCAAAAGGTTACATTTGATTTTTGCTTTGGACACCAGCCTAAATATAATAATTTCAAACAAACGAAAGCCTTAAACAATTTATGATTTAAAAAAATGAAATAAAAGAAAAACTTCTTACTTAGAAAACACATCAGTGATATAAGCCCCTAGAACGGGTCGTACACTATGAGCTTCTTCAAAATCAATGATAGTAATGTCTTTTGGAGACGGCAGGCTCTTCCAGTCCATGTTAGGAAGCAAACGGACCATGTATATTCTGAAAAAAAGAGAAAATTAAATTAATAGGGCATTTCACGTGAAGCAGACAAGGACAAAAAGTGAAGCCGTAAAATAATATGTTTTTTTGTTGTATGATGCTCAATTTCTGAGTTATAGGCTTTTAAAGAATTTACGAAATGTGAGAAGCCTACTTTTCAAATTGTTTCTGGATAGTATCTTTTTATAAATACATCTTCAAATATTGTTACACATAGCAAAAGGGAAGTTCTTTTTGAATTTTTAATCAAATTCGAGATTTTTTTGGGCATAGAAAAACCATGGTTTACCAAATCAACAAAATAAGATGCAAAGATGTTTGTGCCATTATAAGTTAGCTGCAAAGTTATTATGGAAAGGAAGAAGTACTAACCTGTAGCAACATATAGATCCGTTTTTCTCGGACACTCTCGGTAGATACATTGAAAACATGTATATGTTGTTTTTCCGGATCTGTAATCAATAGATAAATGTGTCATTGAATATACTTTAAAGTCGATTAAGGATGAACTTGTGTACGGCAGTTAACTAACCCCCATTTGTATGCACGGAGGACTATAGCACTAATTACTCACTTTCATTCTGAAAAGTGAGTAATGGAGCAGTGGGATGATAACCTTTTTATGTTGTTTAGGTAAGTATGGCTTACATAACTTTGACGGAATAAAAAATGGTTAACAGTAATAGTATCTAGCTTGTTTCCGAATTTTCTATAAATTAGACTTAAAACATTTTTTAAAGAAGTGCGAAGACTTCCAATAGCATTGGCCTAGATCAGCTCCTAGTTATGGAACAACAGTTGCTATGTGTCTCGTTACCTTCTCCCATCTCGGTCTCGGGATTTCGATCTACGATACATCTTCATATATAGGTGTATCTAAGTTAACCTAAACAAGCTTTATATTGGAAATACTGCGTTGCTAAAACATAAATATGTTTCATACCTTTTGCCCTCTGTCGTACAGGTGTTGGTTTTGTGAACGTCAGCTTTTAGCAACATGTTGTATACTCTCCATTAATGATACGTTACCTTCTGCCAGCGGGGCCGCGGCGGCAGTGCGGGCGACGAGGGCGCGGTGCGGCAGAGCCGCAGCTCCTTGTAGTTCATATGGTTCAAATACGGATGCGCGACGTTTTTATTATAATAATATATTTTCTAGATGTATAAGTCTTATTTTTGTATAGTATTATTTTTGGGTATGTATATTTAAACAACATGTTTTAAATGTGTCTCTTCCTCATTATTCCAATCACAACAAAAATATACTTTCGGTAACAGGTACCTACCTACCTTTTCAGTCGAACATTCAATAATTAAACTTCTTATCCTGTCTTGTGCCACCTCAGTCTCGGAGTTTCGTGCAACGATTTCGTTTCTCATATATAGGCGTATTTAAGTTAACCTAGACAAGCTTTATAGTGGGAGTACTTCGTTACCAAAAAAAATTAAATGTTTCATACCTTTTGCCTTCTGATGAATCGGCGTTCATTCTGAGAATTGACATTCTCTCTGACTAGTTGACGCTTTTAGCACCACGTTTTATACTGTCTATTATTGATACGTTACCTTCTGCCAGCGGGGCCGCGGCGGCAGCGCGGGCGGCGCGGGCGCGGTGCGGCAGTGCCGCAGCTCCTCCTCGCCGCGCCGCCGCGTGCGCGTCATTGCGCTCAGACGCACCGTGTAGTTCATGTTCGGTTGTAGCTCGTCGAATCTGGACAACCAAGTATTGTTTTTGATTACAAGTACAATCGTGAGGAAACCGACAAGTTCTAAGTGTTATAAAAAAAAACAAACGTCATTGCAAGATATCCAGGAATATCGAATCTATGTTGTATAGAGCTTCCATCGTATTAACACACCATAATACATTTTCTGATCCCCTTTCATACATATTGCAGTCACAAAGAGTTGTTTCTGGTTAAGTAGCAATGAAACATTAACTTCAAATACATTTAAACTTGTCCTAAAGGTCGGTTCGGTCTTGTCTGTCGAGAACGTAATAACAATAGTGACTTGCGATGGGAATAGAAATAGGTAATTGGAGATGCTACCTCATGAATATGAGCGCTAAAATTACACATACAAAATATCTTAATAATTTTAAGAGCATGTAACAAATTGAGGTATTTTTATGAAGGATTTTATATATTCAAATACCTGTACATCCGTGTATCATTTGTTTTGAAAATGCTTAGAGGTCCCCATGTTATGTCCTTCATATTTCCAAATTGATCCTTGTATGTAGCATTGCCTGTCAACTCCATCTGAAATACATAAAGACTTATTATTAATATATACAGATAAATAGGTACACTTTAAGTAGATGATTATACAGATAAGTAGTTTGAAAAGTGATAGCAGTCCACCTGATTGTAAATGATCACTGCCACTTCTTGCTATAAGTAATCAACCCCAAACAGGATTTGACTCAAATCTCTGAACTCGAGGTTGTTCACAGATATGTTGTTGTGTAATGTCTAATGTTTAAAGAGTTGTAATTGCTTCATGGAAGATTGTGAGATCAGCTGTGGTGCCTATGTGTTTAAGAATTAGTGAAAAACATTTAACAGATACCGTAGCTGATCATTCTCTACTTGCTCTCAATAATATCTCTTATTGTGGGTGTCATGGACACAGCAAAGACAAATACACATACATATACGCATCCCAAAACAAAGGTTCAAATTCATCATTCATTTCTCTCTACAAGATCAGACTCTCTAGATTCTACAAGTCATACACTGCGCCACGTACTTGTATGTAGTGTACAAATTGCATTGCACAAGCCCATAATTCTTCTAACTATTCACCAACACTCACCGTGTACCCCTTGATCTCAGCATTGGGTTTGAGCGGCGGTTGCCAGGAAAGCACGATCCAGCTACTGTCACAATGCACTGATACGTTGCTGGGCCTGCCCGGTATACCGTCCAGGGTCGCTGCGGGTATCTCCGCTGACCAGTTGCCGCATAGTTTCGTGAAGTCCGAACATGCACATACCTGCAGGAAATATTTGTTAATTCATTTATATATGGCAATAAACAGCTGGAGTCAGTCAAAATATAAACCCACAAAATACCAAATGTTATTTAATGATCAAATCAACCATCATTAGTGAGTCAAAGCTGGCAAACTGCTTACTAAATTCAGAGTTAATTTCCTTCTATCTTCATATACTGTACCTATAAGATTCCATGAAATTTACTACTGACTGCAATACTATATTTATACTAGAGTCATAGAAATAAATAACAACTTTCAGTTGTTGTGTACACTTTAACTTAATATTACGGAACAGTTCAGCTCAATCTTCGGTTCAGCTAATAATCGGGTTTGTATAGAAACTTCCTTACCCTAAAGACATAGGTGCTATGAGGCTCCAAGTTATCAAACATGTATGGTAGATTTCTGTTGTCTCTCTCATGAAATGCTCTTCTTGGCGCCACCTCGTCCATCTTCCTCGCTTCAAGAAGATAATAATGTATCAACTCCGCAATATCCTCTGGCGGGGGCGCCCATCCAATAGTCACTGAGGTGGCTGAAAATCCATTAATGGAAATATTTGGCACGAAAACTGGGTCCTTATCCAACGTTCTAACTGTCGACTCGTAAATATGCGGCTTGCTCTGACCGTGCATCGTCGTCACTTCCAACTTGAGTTGGTATTTCGTGGAATTCTCCAGTCCTTCCATAACGAACGATATGTTCTTCACGCCGATCTTCTCTCTAGTGTACAAGCTGAAGTCTGTCGACGGGAGTCGACGGTACATCAAGTTGTAGAAGCGTATGGGAGAGTTGTATGACCGAACTGTCCAATTTAGGAACAGCTGTGACGCGCTGATAGGTATCACTGTGTCTATGACGACTTGTGGCGGTGCGTAGATAATTATGTCGATCTCGCCAGTAACATTGGCCGAAGCTACCGCGTCCCAAACTTCGCATATGTATGTACCGTTGTCTTCCGGACTTCGAATGTGTAAATCGTAAGTGCTCCTTATCCGTTTCAAGTCAATCTTCTTTGCTGGTTTTGTTATTAATTCACTAATTTCGTTGTCTTTACCCCTCTTGCACCATTTGACGTCCCCTGGTTTGTATACTGTAAGAGGAAATATTGTTTTAATTTTATTGTCTTTGTGTTAAATGATTTATTAGTAAGTTCATTATACAAATTTACATTTCAATTACAATTTTGTATCCTGTACCAGTATTATTGTTTCAATTCAATACGTCTTACCTTCGAAAACACATAGCAAGGTGACATTGGCTTGATCAGAAACATTCTGTTTAATTGGTCCAGCCGTTCTTTCGATTAGTTTTCCAGGAAAACTTAAATCCAAAACGATGGTCCTCTCGGATTTCTTTTCACCCAATTTGGACAAACATGTGTAGTTGCCATCATCGCTCGATGTTGCATTTGCTATTGTCAAGTTGGTCATTTTAAATTTTCTTGGGTTGCCATCTAAATCTCTTGTTTGTAATTCCCTTTCTTCGTCATTTTGTTTTATTCTGAAAGTTATCATTAAATAAATAAGTGAAGAATTAATAGGACTTAATTTCAGTTAAGGGATAAAGTTTGTCGTGTTTTTAGGTAAAGCCCAGAAGAATTGTATTGGAATGTCACTTCTCTGCTGGCCTACTAGATGTCTACTTAACAATGAATTATTTTTCTTCTTTAAATTCAACTTACCGGTCTCCAACCTTAACTGGTTTTCCATTATATAGCCACTCCACCTCCACTTCAGATGGTGCTATGCTGCAACTGAGATTTGACACCTGGCCAATATCCCCTTTCAGCAAAACCACTTTGAATATTTCCGGAGAATCTTGAGCTGGGAACAAAAGAAATTTAGGACAATTACAAATCAAAATATATTCGTAATTTGTGGGTGGGTATTCGGTTGAGAATCAATTTGAATTAAAAATATAAATATACTATTAAGAAAAAGTAATAATTCTGGGACATAGCTGTAAGTAACAGAGTTAGAGCTACATCAATAGCTAATATAAACTCTAGAAGTCTAGATAGTTAGAGATAGCTTAGCTTATCTCCGTGGAGAATATTGTTTTAGTGAACGTAATTTCGTCGAACTACTATCTAGAGGAAATAAACGTTCAGTGAATTTAAAAAGACCTCGGAATATGAGCTTCGTTCAAATTAAATTCCATTTCACAAGTGTGTTGCTCGCTTGAAATTAGTTCGTTCTAGTTAAGCAAAAGTAAATTATACAAATATTTGATGTCTGTTGAGCTTTATTTTTGTAGCGTTCTAGTCATAAATATGGTTATTGATTTATCATGGTACTTGATTGAACTCCCCACATTTCCATGAACGAAAAGCGCTTAACACACTGCGTGATGTGACGCACCACGCTATGTCCAACGCACTTATAACGTAAGTGAGAGATCCTTACGTAAGTTAGTTGTAAGGATCACTATCCTTACAATCCTTTTTAAAACAATTCTTATGTTTCGGGTGAAGCTGCTGTAATTATACTTCTGATATTTTCATTACCTTCTACTTTAAACTATGGCTATTAGTTTAAAGTAGATAACAAAATCGTATAATACTTTCAATTAAATTAAATATTACTACTTTTATCAGAAAATAGACACAAGCAAATAGAGACCGGTAGAAAATTCATACTCGTGTGTGAATTGAATGGAAGTGAATTTTTGCATTGTATGTACGTAACAATCCCAATCAAATCGGTTTGCTCGATTTAAACAAAAAATCAAAACCTAACGAACCCACGGAACTGAGTCACACATACGTAGCTAGGACTAGGAACAGCTACATGGAGGAACCGGGGCATCGTTGATTGTTTTGTCCACATGTTCTCTCGTCGAGATATATTGCTTTCGGTTGAAGGGGAAGTAGGAAATGTAGGTCGTAGTGCATATTATTTTAAACTAGAGTTTATATTTTAAAAGAATATGACCGCGTGCATTCGAGCGCATAGATTTACATTTCTTAAACAGGGTTACATTTTTATTGTCCCACAGCTAGGCATAGGTTCTTCTCTGGATACATGCTCACAGTAGTTTCATTAGTGAGAAGAATAAACTGTCGGATTATTAGACAGGCGGCGGTACCACCTTGGACGAGCCACATAAGCTCTACCTTTAAAAATATCTCCTACTTAAAACTGTACCTATTATATACTCGTTGCATTTTTTTGGCTAATTCTTTATAACAATCAACAACCGTAGTTCATCCCTCATTCAATGATTTTACTTTCATATCATTAAAGATTTTACTTCCCATCAATTATCATCACTTTTCTCCGAAAACAGGCTCTGAGGGACAGAAAGACACTACTGTCACAAATTTTAGCATCGTACGTACGTAACAATCTACAAAAAAAATCAAATTCACTGTGCTCGATTTGAAAATAAAATCAAAACCTAACGAACCCACGGAACTGAGTCACATATACGTAGGTAGGAGCAGCTACATGGAGGAACCGGGGCATCGTTGATTGTTTTGTCCACATGTTCTCTCGTCGAGAAATATTGCTTTTGGTTGAAGGGGAGGTAGGAAATGTAGGTCGTAGTTCATATTATTTAAAACTAGAGTTTTTATTTTAAAAGAATATGACCGCGTGTTTCTGAGTGGATAGCTTTCCATTTGTTAATCAGACTTACATTTTTATATTTCTCATGTTTAATATTTATCGTCAATCCATTACTGTACTCCCTAGCATATATGATAGCCTAGGTTTCTCCAGGATGTGAAGTATTTACTTAGTTTGGGACGCCGGCCACGTACTGTGATCTGCGATCGACTTCACATACATTTAATATTTTAAATCTCGCCATTATGCTCGGTGGTAACTTGTGCAGTTCGACCGTGGAGGTACCGCCGCCCGCATAATCCTCCGTGAAGCAATTCTTATGTTTCTTTGGAGACGCGTGGTCGCCGGCTAAACTTATACACAAGGCGAACATCTTAGTCCAGGGTTAGCAACGCATCTGTGATCAAACTTAAGTATGACTTAATTGTGCTTGGGGACGATCAATGATGTCCACGGGCAGCAGTGACCACTTACCATCATTTGGACTGCATGCTCGAGTGCTACCTTGATACGATAAAAGAAATATGAATGAATTCCTTATAGTATTTTTCTACAGTTATCTAAATCCAATAGTACATTAATTTTTCAAGTGTATACATTGACTTGAAACATTTTTTCTTCAAGAACAACCAATGCCAATGGAGGGCGGTAGATATAGAACAACCAATGGAGGGCGGTAGATATAGAACAACCAACGGAGGGCGGTAGATATACAAACAATCAAACACTTAAAATTTTACAATAGTTATAGTATTTTTCTACAGTTATCTAAATCCAATAGCACATTAATCTTTCAAGTGTATAAATTGACTTGATACATTTTTTATTCAAGAACAACCAATACCAATGGAGGGCGGTAGATATAGAACGACCAACGGCGGGCGGTAGATATACAAACAATCAAACACTTAAACTTTTACAATAGTTATAGTATGTTTCTACAGGTATCTAAATCCAATAGCACATTAATCTTTCATGTGTATAAATTGCCTTGATACATTTTTTATTCAAGAACAACCAATGCCAATGGAGGGCGGTAGATATAATAACAATCAAACACTTAAAATTTCACAATAGTCTACGTTCAGTATCGATCGGAGAGCAAGGGTTAAAATGTAGGCCGTGTTGGTAAAACCCAAAAGCCCTACGTTCGAGAATCGAATGCCTTTGTCAGCTCCACTGTAGCACAGAATTGATTCCGTGCTGACACTACGTTGGATAACCCGTTTTAATTAAAAACTTCTATCGCTCTGTAATTGGATGATAGTTTAACAAGGGGGATTTTTTAAGGCTTTGGACCGATGCTATTTGCAGTTATGTTTTCGAATTAGTAACCGAGCAATCAATTGGCTTGTTAAGTAGTCATTGCCCTTTCTAAAAGTTGTTTTTAACACGCTTATATTAGCTTCACTTGTATGTATGTTTGTTTGTTTGCTTGTTTGTAACTGACTCCTTTGG
>DWNR01003333.1:0-11902 GCA_018250455.1 Polygonus leo | reverse complement strand
GTAACATATATACAAAAAAAAAAAAAAAAACAGACGAATTGATAACCTTTTCTTTTTGAAGTTGGTTAAAAATGAGATTATTGCAACTTTGTCTCGAGATGTTTGCTGCATAACTTATAAACTGTTAATGTCAAGATTACATTATAATTCTGTATAGTATAGGCTAGGGCTGTCTAACTTTTTAAAACTTGGGGCAAATTGATGTTTAAATATCATTGGTGGGCCTTTGTAGCCTGTGTGGGTCCCAGCAAGGTTGCTTCCTAAAAATTCACTTTTTGCAAAACATTAAACAATATGAAACTAGACATTGCAGGCTATTTAGAATGCATTGATGGGCCACATAGTGCTCCAGCACTTGCCCTAGCTCCAACGTTGGGCAGCCATGGCATTGACCATATTTCAGATAAAATGTAAAATGATTACTCAACAGAATGTTAGGTTTTTAAATCTTGCATGTTTTCTTCATGGAAAAAAAAAATTAAACATTTTGTTCTCTATATTCTTTAATTTGTGCATACTAACAAGTGAAAATTGCCAGCATAATATATTCAAATCAGCTTAAAAACGTTTTTGCATATGTATTGGTCTATATCCATATAGTGAATAAAACCGAAATGAACCAATTTCGGTTTTATTACATATAGAGTATGTCCAAACGAAATTAAAGTATTGTTAGATGCAACATGTTGTGCCATTTTGTTTGTTAATCTTTTGAGTATTATATCATTGATCAAAAATTTTATCTACAACTTTAGAGGGATGGAGAAATTTTTGTGTAATGCTATACTACGAACTAATGTTAATGTTACATCAACAAAAACGTCTCCAAGCTGATTTACCTATGCTTAAGCTGTGTTATAACTTCTTTAAAGGTTATAACTTCTTTACTTCATTTTTGCTAATACAGAAAGATAAATTTAATGCAAACTTGATGTTTACAAGTAGTAACATTTTTTTTATATTTATCGACTTTGAAAATATATTTTACAGTAAATAATGGTATCTATAGATACTATACTATAACAGTATTTATGAATTGTATATTTCTATAGATATCCATCCTATCATATAATTTAATGGAAGGATAATGGACACAAGCAACAATAAAATTAGCATTAATAATGTGTAAATATACAAAAACGCATTACATAATGAAGTGCTAAAAGGTGAGAAGTATACGATGATATAGGTAGTACAATTTTTTGTGGATTAACTGTAGCAGCAATACTATCACATGTTCTTACCTCATATACGTTTCACACCATTGTATTTCTGATTCGAAGAGGATTATAAAGATCGACTTAGATTAAAGTCTCTACCCTATTAGCGGTTTTTAAGCGTTTTTCCAGCGATATCCTTCATCATCCGCGCAGCGACAATGTTGCATGCGACATTGTCTCTGCGAAGTCATTTGTCATCAGCAATGTTGCTGGCGACGTCGGCGAAGAATATCTATCGCTAGGAAATCGCTGAAAAAGCGCCAGTGAGATAGCGGCCTTACCTGATGAAATTAAGTCATGTGGACTTTAGATATGACGTTTTTAATTTGAAATTAGTTACGGATGTAAATGACAGTGACCACTTAATAACAGGTGGTCTGTGTGTCTGTTTTATTCTTTATAGACACAAAATATACTCTTAACTATGTATTCTTGAAGTTTTGGGGCTTACAAGCAGCGATTGCTTGTTAAGGCTTACTTAATATGTGTGGCGTGTTTCAGGAATATGAGTTCCTAGATCTATCAGATGTGAAAGAAGCAGAGTTGAGCAGTTTGCAGTGCGCGTTGTTCCAGCAAAACACTGACAGTCCTGCGTCAATCGCCAGCGCCGGTTGGACGAAACCTACAGTAGGTAAGTTGCGCTTTAGCTCGGAAATCGTTGGGCAATCGCCGCGCTCTCGTGCGGCTATAACTATCACAAGGTTATTTCGTCGACGAGGAATGTAATAAGTAACACTGTTTTCGGTGTAAATGAAAGTAATTTTTTCGAAGTTGGCTCTAATAAATATTTTGTAACAGCTTTAGTTTTAGTTACAATTGATTTTAGTAGATTATTATTTATTACACTTGATTAGGTAATAAAATTGAATTTAATTTTTCAAGTAAGGTTACATGTTAAAATCATTTGGTGCTGCTGATGTAATATCAACTGTAATTGAGTTTGTGCGTAAACATGATTAATATTAATCAATTTGTAAATGTAATGCCCTCACGCAGAAGTATCATCGTGTTCATCGAGCACGGCGGACCCACCGACCGTGTCGAGCAGCCTGGATAGCCTGTCGGGCGGCGAGTGCGACATGGCCCCCCCCCCCCCCAACGGGGGCGCGGCGGCCCCCCCCACCCCGCCCCCGCCCCCCTAGGTCCACCCCCCCCCCCCCCCCCCGCCACCGCCACATCAGTGGCCGGTCGCACCGCCCAACGTATACGTCAGCCAAGTCACCGCTAACGTGAACGTGCACGGCTACATGGGACAGTACTACCAACCGCCGCAGCATCAGTACATCCCGCCTCCGCACCAAGTGGATCGACCCCCGCGCAACCACAGACGCGATAGGCGTAGCAAGCGCGCGCCGTCACCTCCGCCGCCGCAGCCTCCACCGTACTATGTGCCGTACTCCCAATACTACCATCCAGCGGCGCAAGCCCAGGGCGCGCCTTTGTATCATCTGCCGATGTACCAGCCTCTCGTGTATGGCCCGTACGCGTATCCGCCGTATTATCCCGAATATCCTATCCCAGTTGAAGGTGATACGGGTGAAAAAGGGCCCGAAGAGTACCCACCGGAAGTGGTCCTCGAACAAGAAGCAGTTGATGCCTACTATGCTGGTGCACACTACGCGGGTCCGCCGTATGGGCCTCCCGTAGAGGCAGGGGTAGAATATATACCACCCATGTACCTGCCACCACCACATCACGCTGCGCCGATACCAATACCCCAGCAACCCCCTCCACATCAATCGACGCCGCATCAATTCAATGTTCATGCAAAGAACTTTGTTCAAGGGCAGAATCACAGTAAAAACTACACACCAGAAAAGGTTCAAGAACCTAAACCTACTACACCGGTTGTATCGACATCAACATCCGCATCAGTGGAGGCTATACCTATCAAAGATCTTAAAATTACTAACAAAGGACCAAGCAGTCCAAAACAAGAGCGATCACCTGCAGAAATTAATACAACAAAGCCAGTAACATCTATTGCTGAAAAAGTTTCACCAACGCTTAAAACAGATCCTACTAAGCCAGCATGGAGCCCCAATGAAAAGACCCAAGATGTCTCAGCGACACAAAACCTTGGGCCTGCGAAAGCATTCACACCTACAACTGGTCTCCCAAGCAATCAAGCTGCTGCAAATAAGGTTACTCCAGTCACAAGCAAAACTCAGAAAGGACCGGCAGCACCATTCTCTGGTGGAAAACAGCCTGCAAAACCAATTGTACCTCAGGTTGCAGTCCCAGTGCAACAGTCTGTGTCAACTCCTAAAGCACCCTTTGGGAATAGACAGAAACGTGAAGGACCACCAAATCGCATTCCCGCAAATGATAATACTGAGAGTGACAAATTAGTAGTAGTTCCGGAGCAGCAACATATTAAGCGAGAACCGCCACTGCCGCCAAGCAAGGCACCAATGCCTATTTCAATTACACTTCACTCACAGGGTCCCCCAGTGATTGTGACCAACAAACCTCCATTTGGACATTCTAGGAAAGCACCCGTTGTACCTGAACCTCCACCAGTACCCCAACCCCCGCCGCCGGCGCCAACTGCTTCAGATTTCCCCCCTCCACCGATTCCTAGGAACCGAGGAGAACCTGTGCCACCTCCAGTCGTGCAGCCTCAGCCACAGCCGGCTCCAGGGAAGTCGTGGGCGAGCTTATTCTCCAATAAACCGTCAAATATTACGACGACAGCAACAACAACCCCTGCAGTTACTACTGCTGAGGAGCCCGCAAGCCCTACTACTCTGACGCCGCCTGCAGCGCAAAATGTACAAAAACCAGTAGCCAAGGTGCCCCCTTTTGATGCTTCGCCACTGCAGACTGCAGTGGTTGACAAGTCATCGCCTACCCCGCGGCCAGTACCGCCTACCACAGCTGCCACACCTGCAGTGTCTTACTCTGAGAAGACCTCTGTGAATGCCGTCAGCAACGTGAACACAACGGCGCCAGTGAAGCCCACTACTCCAGCGAGCCAGCCGGCCGTTTCAGAAGTTCGGGAAATCCCTATTCAAAAAGAGCCAACTCCAGCTCTGCCTGTTCCTGCGTCTCCCTTCAGTGATGATCCCAACTCATATAGAATGGGAGGTGAGTAAATATCTCGCTATATTTTCTCCATATTAGAAACTTCTTATAATTTTCAATTTTATTTTTGACTAGCTGTGCCCGCGGCTCCGCCCGCTACCCCTCATTTTAAGGGTTGAATTTTTATGGCCTAAAACACGGGCGGGGATCGCCTCGACAGATTAGTTAAGTTGGCATCAAAATCCGTTAAGCCGTTTTTACGTGATGCGCGGTCAAATAAACAGACAAACAGATAAACAGACAAAAATTCTAAAAACTGTTGGAACGTGTTCTGTTATCGATCCTAAATATCCCCAGCTAACTGTTTTTTTAATATATTCCATGTACAGACTTTCGACCCTCTTTAGCTTTATTATATGTATAGATAGTACATTATTCAAAAAAATATATTAAATATAATGTACACTTAATAAGTAATGTTATAATGTTACAACTGTGTATTAAATCAAGCCTAATATTAATATTTTTATTTAAAAACTTGCAATTATAACACATACAGCTGATACAAAAAAAGCATCATATCCATGGTTTAGTGGTATGTTGGAACTGGACTATAGTTTGACCGAGGCGAAACCACGTTAAAACAGTTATTTTGTTTGCCAGCTGGTAGAACTCGTTTAGTTAGACTGCAGAGGTACCACCGCCACCCTCATAATCCTCCGTGAAGCAATTCTTGTGTTTCGATTCATCTCCAAGGCGTAGTTGCCGGCTATCGTTATCCTTGTACAGTAGTCCTTAGGGGTAGCAACGCACCTGTGATGTAACATAGATATGATTTAATTGTGCTTGAGGTTGGAGCTGAGTTGGAGGAGCTTGATTACTGATGTCCAGGGGCTTACCATCAGATGGACAACATGCCCCTTGGCTTGCTACCTTTATACGATAGAAAAATATCGTAGACATTAAACATATTAACATAAAATTAAAATGTAATATTTTAATTTTCAGAATTTCTATCAAAGTATCTACTTGACAACCGGCCAGTGTCGTTGCTCCCGCGCGGTCTCACGAACCGCTCCAACTACTGCTACGTGAACGCGATCCTGCAGGCTCTGATCGCGTGTCCTCCGTTCTACAACATGCTCAAAGCGCTGCCGTATCAAACCAGACGTGGAAAGTCGAGCACGCCTGTAATTGATTCCATGTAAGTTTTTTGTACTGTTCGATTTGAGCCAATTTGTCGCAGTCTTATTGTAACCAGGTTATTGAGACAGTAATTAATAGATACTATCACATTTTAGTTAATTGTATCAATTACTAGCTGACCCAGCAAACGTTCTGCCATAAAAAATATATAAAAAAACCTGGGGGTTTATGATAGAAGGGTGAAAATTTCATCTTAAAAAAACATCTTAAAAAAATGAAAATAAAAATAAAAATTTTAAAAATAAAAATATTTTGTTCAAAAAAATTTTATTTTGGGTGGACCACCTAATATCAATTAGGGGTAAGAAAAATAGACGTTGACCGATTCTTTGAACTATCCGATATGCATACAAAATTTCATAAGAATAAGCCGTTTCGGAGGAGTTTAGCCATAAACACCATGGAACGAGAATTTTATATATTAGATTTATCTAGTAGGTTAGTTGTTATTACTAAATCAATTAATTTGCTCTTGAAGAGTCCACTCAATATGTTAAGAACATTTCTATAATTTAGATTTTGGCCTTACTGTCATTGCTTGTCATACTTTTGTTGATAAATTAAAAGCAACAAAGGAAATGTTTTGATATCTCTTTGTTGAACTCCAATTGACCTTCCCAGTCCACTTATAAATATTGTACTTATTGATTTGTGAAACTTAAGGCCAACATTGTTTCATAACATTTTAATTTATGGTGTTTTGATTTACTAGAAATGAAATAAATGTTCTTCTTTTTGCTACTTAAATATAATTGCTATTTCAGCTTCTACGAGTATTCTAGTCCATTTGGGTTAACACCCAGTTAGACCATTTAATTTATTTAAATATAATAATAATACTTTTTTAAAATTTCTCACAAACTTAGTGATGTTACAAATCGGTCTGTGTTTGAACACTATAGTAGTTTGGATAGCTTTGATATTTGGCAGTGGTTTGATGAAATTTATACAACTGGCAAAAGTCTAAAGTAACATTAGTTGTAGCTTTATTAAAATTGTTATGATAACTAAGCATCACTTAACACATTCACATAAGAAACAATTAAAGTAAGTGGTGTAATAACAATGCAATATTGTATAGTTAAGATTAAAGAGCAATATACATATTGATATAAAAGATCGCTAAAAAACATCATAATTAGATGTATCGTCATGATCATCACATCACAACCATCATTTTGAAAGACAAGGATTTAGTCTCTACTCCAAAAAATTAGTTGATTTCACATACTTATTTTCATTTACTAAAAAAGATGATTTGATGTTTTACTACACAACTTGCATATTTAACGTACTATGTATGCTAACAAATATCTTAGTTTTAATAAAAGTAAATTATAAAAAATCAAAGATGCGTGATAAAATTCGAACCTCAGGAAGAGATGTTGATTTCTTAACCACCATACTATTACTAGATACCCAATTTATGTACAACACTAATAAACAATTCAAATTAACTTTCAGGGTGGAGCTATGTTACGAGTTTAGCCCGCTATCGTCGACGGCGCGTCGGGGCGCTCGCGGCGAGGCGGGCGCCGGCACGGCCGGCTCGCCCCCGGTGCCTGCCGGCCCGCCTTTGGACGGCTCGGCTGGACTGCGAGTACTGCGGGCGCTGAGACCCTTCCCTGGCTCGCAGGAGGCCCGCCAGGAAGATGCGGAGGAGTTTCTAGGATGCTTGCTCAACTCGCTCAATGATGAGATGCTTGAGGTATGCTTATTTTTATAATGTAACAAGCTGACCCGCGCAACTTCGTTTGCGTCATATATAAGAGAGAGAGAGAGATATCAAATTTTCCCCGTTTTTGCAATTTTCGTTGCTACTCAGCTCCTATTGGTCGTAGAGTGACGTTATATAGCCTTTCTCGATAAATGGACAATTCAAGACAAAAAAATTTAACACAGAAAGAATTTTTCAATTCGAACCTGTGGTTCCTGACTTTAGTGCGTTCTAACAAACTCTTTAGCTTTATATTATAGCTCACTAGCTCGCGGCTACAGCAGACGGCTTTGAGGACTGTGAACACTGTGTGCCTCATGACCTTTCCCAGTTTATCCCAAGTGCTGAGTGTTGTAGAACAATTTTGGATAATCATTTTTAATAATCTTTTACAGCTTATGAAATTAGTGGAACCTGAAGAACCCAAAGAGACAACCGCTCGGCCAAATGGGGTTGTGACTCAAGAGCAACCCATCCCAGAAGATGACGATGATGATGAATGGAAGGTAATTCTATTCACTGTCATTTTTATCATTGACTTATACCAGGAAGTTGACTTGAAAGATTTATTGCTATAAATGCAATGAATATAAATTACTTGCATCTAACAATGTTTTAATTTTTATTCAGAAAAAAAGTTGCTACTTGTTAAGTTACAATGTTATAAGAAACTTGAAACATAAGCTGTATCTAAATGTAGTATCTAAAGCTGGCTGGCTATGTAGTATCTAAAAATGGTATAACACGCTTTAAAACGTCGAACATACCATCAAAAGCAATTATATGGTTAAATGATAGATAGATTCAAACAAAACAAGAAAACATCATGCTATTTTTCATAATAGCCGATAACTAAAAACGACGACCTTGACAATGTTACAAGCTATATATTTTATGCAAATGTATTGTACGCGCGTGCAGTAGTCAAGATTAATTCTAGACCTTGTTATGTTATAACATGCCAAGTGGTAGAACTCATTAAGTCAATCGGGAAGGTACCACCGCCACCCTCATAATCCTCCGTGAAGCAATTTATTGTGCTTCTGGTTTGGAGAGGCGTGGCTGCCTGCTATTTTTACAGACGAGGGGAACAAATTAGTCTTCACGGGTAGCAACGAATATGTAGATGCAACAAATAATTACTAATGTCTGAAGAAGACGATGGGAAATTGCTGGATTCAGAGGGCACGTGACTGGTTGGAGTGGCACATATTAGGGGAGGCCTATGTCCAGCAGAGGACCTCAAAAGACCTGATGGATGGATGGACTAATGTTCATGGGTGGCAGCAACCACTTACCATCTAGTGGACTGCATGTTCGTTCGCTTTCTCACCTCTATACGAAAAAAATATGTTACATCTGATCATTACTAATTTTCAGGTGATGGGCCCGCGCAACCGCGGCGCGGTGGAGCGCCGCTGGGCCGCGCGGCGCACGCCCGTGGCGGATATATTCCGCGGCCGCACGCGGCTGCGGCTGCACCGCGCGCCGCACCACGACGTCACCGACGCCGTGCAGCCGTTCTTTACGCTGCAGCTCGATATTGAGGTAATGCCTCGATTGCTACTATTTTTTTTTTGCTAGATAATCCGGCGAATGTTGTTTTGCAACATACATTGTAAGTCTATTCCTTTTTAGCCCCGTTAGACGATGAGTTTCAATAAAATACGAAACACGTTGCAAAATTTCAAGTAGAATAGACCAAGGAGATAACGCCAAGGAAAATGATAACAATACAATTCCGATAGTGTGAAACTTAACAACTTTTATCGTATACCTCTGGCCCGCGGCTTCGCACGCGGTACAACATAATTTTGTCATCTATTTATAACAAATTTTATTAAAACATAAAAACGACATACAACACACATATTATACATTCACTTTAATGAGGATTACATATACTGAGTATGCAATAAAGTGTACTCAAAAAATTATTTCACTAGAATTTAAAATAGTAAAATAATGTTTAACTACACATTTTCAGCGTTCAAATACAGTGAAAGACGCGCTAGAGCTGCTAGCCGGTAAGGACACTCTGGAGGGTGTCTCGGACGCGTGGCAGCAGCTCTCGCTAGAGCAGTTGCCGGTGGTGCTGCTGTTGCACCTCAAGTGCTTCCAGCTCGACGCCGAGGGACACACTGCGAAGATCGTCAAGAATATTGACTTCCCCATTGATTTGAAGATTGATCCAAGTATGTATTAGTTGATAGAAAATACACAAAGGAGTTAATCTTTCTGTCAAGTCAAGCAAACAATTATAAAATCCACCCGAAATGTTGGTTAAATGTGGTAAAATAGAAATAAGGCAGTTCTAGCTGAGGCTCATCACAAATGCATTGTCTAACGGTTATGTTCAGAAGTAGGCAAAAACTCTTGCTTATTTTTATATTTTTTGTAATTTAGTAGTAGGTAAAAAATTGCCTTCGTAAATATGAAAGGCTATCATTTATATTCTTACTATGATGCTATTTATTTTTCGTCTCTGAAAGTGTACAAAGGTCACTTTAATGAGGACAAACAAAACTGAGTACATAACACAATCCTACCTATTTATTTGCATTTAAGCTGAATTTATGTGTCTAAAATTTGGCTGTTTTCATTACAGAGATTATGTCATCGAAGCACTCAACTAAGCAGCGACTGTACAAACTGTTTGCTGTTGTGTACCATGAAGGGGTTGAGGCAGTTAAAGGCCACTATCTAACTGATACTTACCATGGACAAGCTGGGTGGATCAGGTAAATTTATTTCAGAAATATGGTTATATATGATATGGTTTGCCAGACGCAATACTGGTGGTATTGGGTCACTTCTGGCAAATGTTTGTGTTTTAATCTGAATATAGTGTTGCTACACACTTGTACAAGGGGTGATCGTCTCAGTCTTCAGGAGCAGTATAGCATTTGTTATAAGGATTCTGTATGCTTTTATTAAAGTAGCAAGTGCAATAACTGTAATTAATAATTTCTTACAATGATGTCATTTATTTTTCGTCTCTGAAAATTATACATTAATTTCAATGTAGACAAACTTTACTGAGTACTCACAATATATTCAATTAAAGTTTCTATCATTATAGTTTTTATTATAACACCCCTATCTTATTTCAGATACGACGACTCAACAGTGACCCAAGTAACGGACGCCCAGGTCCTTAAGCCTAAGCCACCGAGGATGCCCTACTTGCTCATGTACCGCAGACACGATACTCTTCCTGCACACCGTGCTGCTGCCAAACCTGAGTAAGACATGAACTGAATGAACTAAACAAAGAAGGAAATCCAGTGAAAGTTATTAGTGTTACGTGTAAATAGTTGTAAAACAGTGTGCCTCATATTAAAAAGACTAAATACTGCACAACGAAGTTATCCTGTATACATAGCTAATGTAAGTTTATAATGTTTATACGAGTGAAAAGCAAAACAACTGGACTGGCAACAAGTGGCCCATATTCTTTGCACAAAACCGTTGTGTATTTGTTTCTTTGCATTCTTGTGTACCATTTTGGGTTTAATTTTTTAATGAATTGGTTTATTAACAGATGGGCCCATGTCTTATTATGTGTATGTAGATAGTGTGTACATATTTTATGATGCTTTTAGACATGTAAACTATAATTATGTAAAATATTTCTTCATTGTACAAAGTACAGAATGGTGACATTTTGTTTATTTATCTTAAATATAAAGGTAAATTGAGGGAATTATTTAATAAATATTCTATTTGTGAGTAAATAATTCTTGTAAATATGTGTGTATAGGGGAGATGGGGTCATAAGGCCTACCATAGTGAAAAATAAGGAACAAAATGAAATATTGTATAAGATTTTTTTATCATAAATTTGTATAATAAATAAATCTTCGGCTGTTTTGGGGGACTAGTGTATGTTTTATGATTATTGTATAATAATGTGTTTGCCTTAACTCCTCAAAGGTATTAAGTTGTGGACAATATGGAATTGCTATAAATTAAAGAAAAATTATAAAAAAAAATGTGTGTCTATGTGTAAAGTTAGTGCTGCATGCAACAGTTATACTGCAAACTGATGGAAAGTACAAAGAATTGAATATGTTGTGATATAGAAGTCACGTTAAGACCGAGATGCATTTTAGATATCGTAAAATGTGATTGGCTAGGCTATATCAGTTGGCAAATTGACTTGTAATATAAAATTTCGTCCTACTAGTGATGGTTTAGTTTTATACGATTGGATGGATTGATGGTGAAGTGTTTGCGAATCGGTGCTCTGATGGACTAAAAGTTTTAGTGAGTGATACGTGCCCTTATATGTGATACGGATGGAATGTTGAAAGACGATTACTGTGGATCGGTTAGTTGTATAAATATTGTTATAAATATGTAAGTGTTAATTATAAATAGATTATATTATCGCACCGTTGGTGTAAAGTGGAGGATGTCTGTTTTTAATATTATTCAAAAATTAAACATTGAATCTTTTTGCTGTTGAATGGTGTATAGATACGATTGTGGTAGGAAACTATGAATGCTAAACTGTTGGGTATACAAAATTTTACATCAACTATTGGTTATTATGTATTTATTATATGTATCGACTAGGAATTTGTTTTTCAAGCATAGCTGTGCTATCTTAATCATATATTAACTCATGTTAATAATGAATAAATCTGATCTCACAAAAATGTTGTTGTTTTGGATATGAAAATAGATAATGTGGATGTAAATTTTGAATTCGTAGTGTATTGATGAC
>DWNR01003332.1:0-11903 GCA_018250455.1 Polygonus leo | reverse complement strand
CACAGATTTAGTTTTGATGACAAAACATACATACATACATATCTTCACGCCAAATCCCTAACGGGGTAGGCAGAGAGTATCGATGACAAAACAATTTAATAAATTCTATATTATTATAAATCTAAGATGGCCGGAGCCACAAAATGGCGAATTATATATTATTTCACAACTACCTTAATGGGTATCAGATGACAGGGCTTAATTAGGACTATAGTAGTACTGTAACAAAATTAGGAACTAAAAACTCGAAAATAAAATCAGTCAAAATATTTTATATTAAAGGGTTTTATTGAAAAAACAAGAAATAATAATTATGTAGATAATATATTAAAAGTAAAAAATAATTCGGAAGGTCTTAGGTAGCAGTCATCACACCAGTCTCCTCAGCAATCTACAGTATTTATCGGTACGGTATTTAGTTGGGCGTAGTATTTACATATTTACACAGGTTACGCTACGCTGCTACTATATTTTTTTTTACTTATTTTATGTGAAATAGTATTCATTTTCTAACGTTCTTAGTAACTTTGTATGCTATCCACACAAGTTTCAGTATTTTCCATCATTAAAACGAATCATTAAACCACTAAGTACACAAAGGGTTCCAACTAGGTTTCTAGTTTGTGAAAAAGCAATTTCGGACTCCACTTTAAAACTTATCAACTGGTTTGAAGCGATTAAAGCTAGATGTTCCATTTAAGTTTAGTCCGCAATTGAGTGTTCATTGGTTTTGCCTCTTTTATATCTGGTAATTGAAAATCTGTAGTTAATCGCTTTTTAATTAAAAATGTAATTCAGTGCAGTGCACAGTCAAAAAGTAGTAGTTCATTTAGTAAAGTGTTTCATTTATAATGATCACTTATATGGTTTATTCATGTAATGGTTTAGTGTGAGTGCTTTTTGTATATAAATATGGTAAATAGCTAACACGATTTGAGTTTACTCGTTAAGTAATTATAAACTATTTTGCAATACCTCAAGCGTAAACATTGCGGTGACGCGTTTCCATTTAATTTATCCAGCCTATCCTTGCTATAGTACAATTATGTATAAAAAACGGCAAAAAAAGTCACGTTTATTGTATGGAAGCCCCACTTAAATAAATCGTTTGTGGTAGCAAACGAGCATGCAATCCTCCTGATGGTAAGTGGTCACAGCCACGCATGGATATTAATGATTATCCCCGAGTACGATTAAATTATAAAAATACGACTAAGATGTTCGCCTCGCGTTTAAGTATAACCGGCATCCACGCCTCTCTAAACCGAAACACAATAGATTGCTTCACGGAGGATTATGAGGGTGGCGATGGTACCTCCCCGATCGAACTATATGAGTTCTGCCTACCACCTGGAAAAATTACCTAGACTTGTAAGTTTTTCAGTGAAACTACCTTTATCTATCTATTCCTGCTATTCTTCATTGAATACTCACTGAACCAAATATTTCACATAACCTAGGTTAGTCAATCCTAGGATAGATAAAGCTCCTAGGAATTAGCCCGCCTATTGTGACAAAGTTAAGAAAAAAGGTGAAAAATAAAAACATATTAAATATTCACATTCGCCAATAGGTACCTATTTGCTTTACGTACACTTACAAAAACTACATACTTTATGAAATGAATAATTACAACATTGCGTGTGTCATCAGAGTCGAGATTAAACACGAACTATTGTTAAAAAACAGACAAATAGCATTTTTATGCTACAGTTGACAAATTGAACCCCTCTTTGGTTTTTATGTGCAAAAGTCCCACCCGAAGCTATTTTCGTAAATCGTTAATCAGTTGGCCGGGCGGGAAACTGATAAGGGAGACCTGTCGCCAATTAACCTAATGGCGCTTCTTTTCGGCCTTCACGCCAATGGAGCTGCCATACGTTCCGATTCATTGAAACGTCTTCTCTACCCTTATAATCACACTATTTTTTGAGAGATCCTCAGCCGTCCTATCAAAGTTAAGTACCCTATTTCTACGATAACGGACATAAGATGAAATCTGCCGGATAATTATGCGAGATAACTTATTTATTCTCTTGTGAATCAATTGAAATATTATATTAACACGTTAATGTATAGAATAAGCACATGAATTAGACTAACATTAATATTAAAAGTCTTGGTTGAATCATTCGAAAACTAACAGTATTTATTGTAAAATATGTATAATAAAATTTTTTATACGTAACATGTTTTCCAATATTAAAAAGCTTCGCTTTTTGTTCAATGTTCATTACATTTTTCCCTTTTTTGTATTTATGTCTAGGTACTTCTGTCATAGAAATAAAATAAAAACTGTGCCGAATTTTTCAAACCACTCCGTCAAATTGGAACGAATAAAAAAGCAAAAGAAAAATATACCTAGTCGGCTCTACAAACAAATACAAAAGACTACTGCACAAAAATGAGGTCACCCATTCTTTAGATCTATGTGATAAAATGGGCACGTTTTGAATACGCTGGAGACCGTAGGTGTAAAGCGTTGGAGATCTGAGATATCTTTCGTGAAGTGTACTAGAATGTTGCCTTGGAATCTTTAATATCCCTACGTTCGGAACGGAGTGTGGAGAATGTAGCTAGGCATATGTATTGTATTTTACATTTTAGCCTGATAGTGAGGACAACTGAGACTATGTAAATATACTTTGCAAACTAAACATTTACATATTATTATACGCCTATAAATCTTACTGAGACTAACATGTATTATATAAACGTATTTTTGTCTGTGTCGTGATTGTGATATCTATTATATTTCTTGTGTCCGTGTATTAGTCATTGAACTCGTCCTAAACGCCTGGACGGATTTTTATGTTTTTTTTTTGTGTGAGAATGTTTTAGAATCACAGTTTGATTCTATAGGTTGGTACAATCACATTTTTTTATTTTATTATTTTATTGACTACACGCAGAAGTAGCTGGCTGAAAATGTCCATGGGCAGCATGTAACCACTTATGTTCAAGTGAACTGGAGTTAGGCTTTGGACGTTTGATTTATTTTATAGCCGACGCCATTCGTGAAGGTCCGTGAACTCCACATCGTTAATTTCCTCCATTGACCAATACTCCAGCTCATAAATTCAAATAATCAGATCGAAAATTTGACTCCAAATCCATGTGTAGTCGTTTGTCGAATATGTAATAACATAAATTGTAATAACTTAAACTTTACTAAGATAGCTCGTTTCAACGGTACGTAGTTACAGACGTAGCGCAAATAATCAGGATCTGCGGTTACGACATGTGTGGCTTTCAAAGAGACTTGCCACAGAGAGTTACCGTAGCAATGGCGTAGTACTGTAGAAGATGTTTATTTTTATATTACGTATTAAGTAAAAGGCAACATACAAAAGTTATTTCAAGTGTCGTGTGTGTATTATATTTATTTATCATCATCATTTTATTTATGTTACATATAGTATGTTTTTTTATTTAAACCGTCGTCGTTGTTTTTATATTCCCTTAGGTTGGCTGTCAGAAAATACTTTTACCATTAAAACCAGCTTTATTCTGTTACTTTTTTGGGGTTCGGAATAATTCAATAAATAAATAAGTACTTTATATTGATAGCTTGAAAAACAACAACGTAGTCACAGCTGGTGACCACCACGCGCGTACAAGCATTGTCAGATCACGAACAACGATATGCAGATCAAAAAATCGCTTCTTCATTAATTCTCGTATTTGTGGCCATATTTTCTTTGGTCGTATTAAAGTATATACAAGTCTACAGTCCACCTTATGGTCGGTGATCTCTGCCGCCCATAAACATTAATAATCATCCCCAACTACAGTAAATTCGTATCTGAGGTTGACAACAGATGCGTTGCTACCCTTGAGGACTAAGATGTTCGCTTTATGTGTAAGTATAACACACCCGGTGTTAGCATATGTTTAAAATATTCACCCAGCATGCCACAACGTGAATCGCAACTCAATTAACGAGCCCTTTCGCCCTTTAAAATATTAATCGCTCTCAATGCACTATTTATAACTTGCGTAGTATACAGATCACCCGCAGTGACACCTCTGCCACATGCAGTATTTGTGCCGTACAGCTTTTCATTGACTTACACGGCAGTGACCAAGTTGACTGCCGTCATCGTTGCTACTACTACATCAGAGAAAATCAACATTTGGAGACTGAAGTAATAAGATGTTTTTGAAATATGAATTAACTACATAACCTGCGTAACTTCGTTTGGGTCACATAAGCGAGAGTGGGTCAATTTTTTATTTGTTTGTTTTTGCAACATTTCGTTGATAGCCCGCTCGTACTGTTTGTAGCGTGATGTTATAAAGCTTATAGCCTCCTCAATAATTAGGCTATCCGACACTAAAAAAAATTTCAATTCGAACCAGTTATGGAATAAATAAAAATTAAGAAAAGAAATAAAAATAAAAAATAGTTCTTTAGATTAGTGAGTTCAACCAAACAATCTCTTCAACTTTATAATGTTAAGTATAGATTGTTCAATTACAACACTACAATGAAAATATGTTACTTCAGAAAAAGAAAACAAAAACATTTCGCAATTTTATCAATTGTCTTGGAATTATACTTTAGGATCCAAAGTGTATTATACAATCTTTGTAGAAAATAGTAGACAATAGCTGTAATAGGACTCTTGATACAATAAAGTACAAAGTACAAGTTTAAAAGGAATAAAGGCTTTATTACGAATATCTGTGGGGTTTCATTAATTTAGAATTCTAGTCCTATGAGTATCGTAGTAATAGTGAGATATCATACTCATTTTACTTAAGAAATTATGCCTCCTATGCTGATTTTACTTCAAAAATATTTGCAATAAAGACATGTAATAAATAACTATAATAAAATATACATCGTAAAATATCAAAAAATGTCGAATAAGTATTATAAAACGCTTTCGGGCATTGTATTAATACTTTAAAAATAACAAGATGATTTTATTGTTCTTATTAATTATCATAAATGGCTTTAGTATCGATATTGTATTTAAAAGTACGTATCATTGACCTTAAACAAAGATGCCCATTAACAAAACCTTTTGAGAAAACAATACGGCGGGATTATTTAAGGAATCGTCACATTGTCACTGAGCTTCAGCTGGCTTATTACTAATATATAAAATAAACGAAAATAAAAATATATAACAAAAACATATAAAGGCTCTGTGAGTAAAGAATCATCTTTGAAATTATCCATTTAATTTTATCTATGAGACTAAAAATACACTAAATTACTTGCAGCTTATACATAATAATTATTTAAAAATTATAGTCACGTTAAATATTTTTAGTTTAGGGTTGTAAAGATTTAAGTTCCGGTTAGGGCACGTACTTTTTTACCGTATAAAGGTAACGAACGAGCATGCAGCCCTAATGATGTCAAGTAGTCATTGACTCCCTTGGACATTTATATTCAACCCCAAGTACGCTTGAATCGTATCTGGATGTTGACCACACATACATTAGTTACAATAAGATCTTTGTCTTGGTTGTAAGTACAACTAGCAACAAAGCCTATCCAAAACTGAAACACAATAAATTGCTTCACAGAGGATTATGAGGGTGGCGGTAGTACCTCCCCGGTCGAACTACATGGTTAAAGTTAAAGGCTAAATCTTCCTAAGCTTTCCATCGAGCGTCGAAGCATTCTCAGTTGAGTGAAATGTGACGTTTTCCTAAGGTTCCTGAACGAATAAAGAGCAGCGCATCTTAAGGCAGTGGTATTATTTATCGTCATAATTGAACAAACAGTTGGAACAGAAAGCGCTCTCCGGCGAAATAATAGAGATCTTTAACTCCAGAACTTAGCATTGGAACCATTCAATTAAAAGCTTTTGAAACAAATCTTTTAATTAATTCTCCGTTCTTGCTAAGGCAAAGTATTTTAAGCCGTAAATATAAAGCGTATTCTGTATATTTATTATTGAAATTAAGTAGGTACTATTGAATTACCGTTTAAAGGCAGGACAAATTTACAAAGTGATTATCAGAAAACGTTTTAGCAATTATATATAGCAGAGTAGGCGAACCAATGGCACACACGACACAATATTTTGGGCACGTCGCCGATCATAAAACATGTAAAAATGTGTTAAATAAGTATTTTATGACGATCGAACGCATTTTGCTATATTTTGTCATCTAACCTGCAGCAACAGAAGTCACAAATAAAAACATTCCAAAATGTACCTTTTTTGTTAACTTTATTTAATAAAGAGTTTTGATAGTATTTATTATTATTATTTTCAAAATAATCAGAAAGTCAAAATTATTTGATGGCACGTCAATGATGGGGTCATTAAACATTCTTTAGAAAAAATGGCACGTTGATGCACAAAGGTTCGCCTATCCTGATGTATGATAGTACTTGACATTAACAGTTACAATTTAGAAGCTGGCAAATAAAACGTCGTAATAACAAAATTTCACAAACACGTTTTCTTATGAAATTGTCTTCATCTACTACCTCTTCATCTATTATAATAGAAACTGAAAATAAAAAAAATACCTAAAAATAGTTCAAAAACGGTTACTCCGTTTTTGAACTATTTTGACGATTTCGTTCAAAAGGGGATAATTGTCGAATAAAAATTGCATTTTACAAGCTTTTTTAATTATCAATTAAAACTCTACGAGTAACATGATTTTTCAACATAATAATAATAATATACACACAGAAAGAGATACTGAAATTTGTCATTTTATGTAAATTATATAATAAATATATCATCGGTTTTAACATGGAAATTTAGTCAATTTCATTCAAAACGTAATTAATGTCGATTGATTTCAATCAAAATGGGTTAATTGTAAATTTGTAATGTCTATATCTATTTGGGTTAAGAAATGTGGACAAATCGTTTGTTGTATAAAGATTTTACAGTGTTATTAATCCAAAAATCACGACCATGTGTCAAGATCGCAGTATTTCAGTTTTTTGGCTCTACTGCAAAATTAAGTATCTTGCAGTTACGCTTTTTTGTTTTCTAGCTCCTCAATTATTATTACGAGTACACAGTGACAAATGTACAATATATTTTATTATATTTTTCATAACAAAATACAAAAACTCATATAATATTTATATTCGAAATAGAGAAAACAAGTTGACAAAACCAATATATAAGTAAGCAATAACATAAACAAAATTAATATTTGTACGCATGTTTTCGACAGAATAAGGGTAAATTATTAATTTGAAACACATTATTACTCATACATTAACAAATATAATACTTTATTTCTTTCTTTCTAACTGGGTTTCTTTCTATGCGGAAAGCGCCCCGTAAGAAAGAAGCCTAAAAAAATCTACCAAAGGTTTGATCAAGTAAAGACTGTTTTTCTTTGATACGTCACTCCTAATATCCAATAGATTGCTTTTAAAAGGGTCAAAGGCAATAATGTGAATATCAATTATTGTCGCCTTTATCAATTTCGTGAAAAATTCCATACAATTCTCAGAACGAATTTATTTCATTCTGTTTGCAAGAAAAATAATAAATTTCCGCTTTGATCTTTTTTTAATTTGTATCAGTTTATTGGAACGTGTATACCATATGTTTTTAAGAAAGGTTCAACGTTTTCTTTTACGAAATAAAATATCATGTACATTTTGTTGTTTGTCCTAGTCAATTGAACTATTTATTTTTTGTAAGAAAAAACACAATAAGCTATTTTTACTGAATTGAGTAACACATTGTTTTAGCAGATATGAGCATTTTTATACAGTATATTGTATTCTTATAACTTATCATGGTCATACTTACATTGCTAGCAAACACCAGCGCTAAGCAAGAAGCGGTGATGACTTACGCCTGGTTTTATTAACCTATGTATCTCTTACTAGAAGTTTAAATAGCTACCATTTAATACCATAAATTATTTTCTGCGCGCTGCTTAATACTCGCTCAAACTTATGAAAAATCTTTCTAACCCTTGAGAATACTTTTTTCTTATGTATATACCCCTATATTATTTTCTGTATCTCTGACAATGTGTGTACAATACGGTGATCGACTAGGTCGTTCAGTCGTGAAAGAATAACAAACAAAGAAAATCAATACGCATTCATAAAACTAAGTTGTAAGGATTTATGCGCCCCCTGGAAATTCTGAAAAGAAAACTGTCTTCAGCAGTAACACAGCAATGGCTTGATGATGAACCAGACAAAAGTAATTCTAGCAGTGTAGACTAAAATGCTAGGGATTCCGTTCCTTTATTCGAATGTAGCGGTTTTTAATTAAAGCTTCTCGCAATGGAAAACGGAGACCGACTTCTTCGTCATTAAACCGACCCTCGTTCAAATCGAGAGGTCTATTCTGTACGTTCGTCAACTAAATTTCGGATCTCTTCAAATTGCATGTCCATCATAAAACAACCATAAACGTTAATTGATGATTGAACCATTAGGACAAAGACCTAGTTCAAAATATGTTAAACTCTGCACAAGATTTGGGTGTCATATTATTATAAATATAATAAATTATTCTTTACCAATACGTAAACTCGAGTATGAAGAGCCCGAAAATTCGGAAGATGTTAAGGATATCGAACATACAAAATAGGCTCCCTGACTCCGATATCCGCTCGAGATACGAAACTTTAAACAAGTTCAATTCATTAAACTCGCAATAAAGGTATTGGCAATTCAAGCGTCAAGCTGTTGCCGTTCAAAACTTGTACGTACAACTTTATTGGACTTCACTCATTTCCTTAATCGAAATACGCTAGGCTGTGTTCACCGACGTTGCAAAAGAGATTCCAGGCGATTGAGTATTATCTTTGTAGATATCTCACGCGATATTTTTATGATTTGGTACTGAATTATTAATTTTTTACGATAGGCTATCTGAATATGGTTCTTTCCTTTTAAACCCGAAAATTTTGCAAAATAATCTACGCGTATAATAAAATTATAATTTCGTTTTACACGCTTAAGACTATTACACACGAAATTAGATACGATTTTCCCATTGCTAATAATGTTGTAAATTAAAATCTATTTCATCTTGAAACGTCGCCCAATTTTCCCGGGAATATGTATGAATATGTTACACATGTGTTGATTTGGTTCAAACGACGATAACTCCTAAACAGAATCAGTCAGAATATCAATTTTAATATCATGTAAGATACCTTTGACTATAAAATTATTTGAAAAAGAAATACTTCAACAACCTACTTTTAAGTTGCTAAGATAAATTATTTTTTCCCCCTTTACTGTTATACTTTAAAACATTTCTAAAAATTAAAATTTTTTGTACACATCAATCCTTTCAAAAACTTCCATAATCACACAAATTTAGAATTTACAGAATAAACTATGAAAAATGTTCAAAACTGCATTATCCTACATTACAAGATGCTTTTAGATCACTAACATTCGACCAAACATACTGTATAAAGCAAGTTCGAATATAGTACGAATATTCTGATTTCGACTTGAATCAAGCGTATTTTTATCGTATAAAAGTAGCAAACGAGCATACAGTCCACCTGATGGTAAGTGGTCACTGCCGCCCATGGACATCAGTAATCATCCTCAAGTACAATTAAATTATACCTAAGTTTGATCACTAATGCGTTGCTACCCGTGAGGACTAAGATCGCCTCTTATATAAGTAACCGGCAATCACGCCTCTCCAAGTCGAAACACAATAATTGCTTCACGGATGATTATGAGGGTGGTGGTGGTACCTCCCTGGTCGACCTTAACAAGTTCTACCACCTCGTCCTCCTCACGCCTCGCGTTCTTGAACTCTGAGCCGAACCATCGAATTTACTTATGCTAATGTTACGTCACCCAAAGGACCGTACCTCCACATCAGAAGAGCTGGTAATTAACTTTTCATTAGACACGCTTTCTTGTTTCTTTATAAGCTACGCTTCTGTTCTTTTATATTGCTTTTAAAGTGAGTTTACAAGACTTTATTCACATTATTTTGTTTCGTGGCATGCACAATTTTTATAAGGATTTTTTCCGTAGGTTTAAATATGTGTATTTACCTAAAATCTTACTAGATTTTCTGGTAACAGTAATTGTAAATAATATTTTAATTTTATAAAAAAGGATCAATAATTAGATTTTTGTGTTTTACTAAAAGTAGATTCAGGTTATAATTTACATGCCACTTAACTAGTGGGAATCTTAATACGACTATGGTATTTATCGTGTTATTAAATACTTGATTAAAATGGCTGAAAGCGGTTGGGCTCGAAACACGAACAGACACTGTAAAGACAGCTGACTTGTTTTGATTGTTTAAAATTTCTGACTTATCAGAATATATCAATTGCAAGTTTTAAATATTTTCATTCACCATTTCAGTCTAATTTTGTTCTAATTAAATGATGCAACCTATAAGGTAGATGCCGTTTAACCACAAAAATAATAAATATATATATTTTTAAGCTGAACACAAAGGGAAAAATTAATAAATAGGTCAAGAAGGCGATCCGTACCATCGTCCAATATTTGATAGTTCAGGTTTTAGTTAGTTATTTGATAGTTCAGTTATGTAGTTGACATACTTTATGTAAATGTCAAGTGTAGGTGTATCTATTACTGTTTGTACAATACAGTGCTGTATTAGATGAACGCACGGATGAAGTCCGTAGCCTTAGCAACAACATATAAAATCTAATATTGACATTTATATCGTATAATTCGTTTGTGCATATGGCTTTTTAAAATGAAGAAATAATCAAAATATATTTATACTTCTTAAGAAACAGTGTCATATCGAAAAGAAAGCCTTAGCGGTCTTAGACTGTGACCGATGGTGCCATATTGTTTGTTTGAAATAAATGTTCTCCAACAGTAAAATGAATGTTGTTTTTATATAGTAGACAGCTATTGTGTCGTCTGGCATTGTCCTCGATTCTTCACGAAGAATTATGTTTTAGTAACATTATGAGATTAAAAGAGATAAGTATTAAGATTACTTTTGTAAACAAATCTCGACCGCGTTTTCAGGATACTTTAACAAAAAATAATTTAATTGGTTTAAAAATCAAATAATTTAAGTTTAGATGTTCACTAATTACTTTAACACTCCTAAAGGTGTTTTTTTATTATTTATATCTAACTCCTCATAATTCCAACTGATAAAAAGGTTGATCGAAATAAATATAATTGACTGGTTCTCAAAACCCGTCTGTAGACGCTCTCCAACCTATCTTATTTGGTTATCTTATCATGGTAACATTGTGCTGAGACCCTTTTTTTAAGTTATTTACTAATTCATTTTATCAATTTTGTGGAGAAGAAAAAAACTCTAAAATAATTAATAGGTTTTGTTTTCATATTTGAAGATTCGAACTAGAGACGACTTAAACCCGTCTGTTTAATTGGTAAAAAGTACTTTATATGAAATTTAGTATATTCAAAAATAATCCGGGTGGGTTGGCGGAAAAATCCTGGCCAGAATATGATTGATGCAAAATTCAAAATTTCCTTTCCATATATTGCACGATCATTATGAACAATACCGACGGAAAGTATGAAGCCTATAGAATAGATACACATCGGCTTGCCTTTTCGACATAATGTTGGTTTAGCAGGTATAAACAGATGAATAATAAGTAATTGACATCCATCTCTTTAAAAAAAAAATCTTTATTTAAACACAGTGATATATGTATAGATAATTCGATAACTTTAACAATTAAACATCAAATAAGATTTACTCATGAAAGAGAAGTGAGAACAGTGCACAAACGATGGCTATTGCTACATTAGCAATGTCTTCCAGACAGCCGTGTAGAATCAAATCAAATGAAGTGGGCCCGCGGCTCCGCCCGCTACCCCTCGTTTTAGGGGTTGAATTTTTCTGGCCTAAAACCTGGCCGGGGGTCTTCTCGACAGATTAGTCAAGTTTGCATCAAAATCCGTTTAGCCGTTTTTACGT
>DWNR01003331.1:0-11904 GCA_018250455.1 Polygonus leo | reverse complement strand
TCACCGATTCTCGATAAGTGTACAAAGTTTGAATTAAATCTGTCGGTTAGAAGTTGGTCAAAATCGAGTCCAAAGGACTCAGTTACAAACAAACAAACAAGCAAACAAACATACATACAAGTGAAACTAATATAAGCGTGTTAAAAAAATGAAATGGAAACCGAAAATAGCCTACTGGCGGCAAATGTGCAAATCCGTCAGTGGGCTTACAGATGTAATAGGGCACAATAAAGATAAATAATAAGAAAGCTACATAATATATTGATATAAAAATATATATAAATAAATACAAAAATAATATATGTGAATAACTCATTTATAATTAGATATACAAGATACCACGTCTTTAGAATTGATGAGTAAGAAAGCGACAAAGTCAACAAAATAATTATAATAACTAAATCTAGATCCAGTAATAGATTAATATTCTACAAACTTCCGATGTTATTCTACGACTTGGCAGGCTTCCATGTCAATGCTAGATCAGATATCAAAAATATGTACACTCGTTTGAGGTGCCGCCAGCTTCGACTCCTATTTGGTTGTCAGTTATTACACAAAAAATCCAAGGGTCGCATTACTAAGTGAAAGCTTGAGATCGATCTTAAGTGCGGTTTAAGTACTAGATAATGGACTTAAAGCCACTCAAGTTTGATTTTGATCCTAAGTTACCTTAATTAATACGGCCCTAAATTATTGGGTTTAATGTAAATTATGCCTCATACTATGACGGTTATGCTATATACAAAGGTGTAGGTTGGTTTAAGGTGAAGTCGGATGTAAATTAATTGGTCGTGTTAGATGGTAGAACTCGTATAGTTTGACAGGCGAAGTACCACCGCCATACTCATATTCTACCGTGAAGTATTTTATGTGTTTCGGTTGGGAGAGGCATGATATAGCTACAAACGAAGTAAACCTCTTAGCCCTTAATGGTAACAACCCTTGTGACTATGTGATGACATGGACAGGTACGATTCATACAAGGGTTTTATTACAAATTTCTTCGGCAGTGGCCACTTATTATCACGATGCATTCTTTTTTGCTATCTTTATACGATAACAAATAGTGGTAGAAATCTTCTTGGGTCCGGTACGGAGACCTCACTGCCTCATGTTTCTGTTCTTCCCTTATAGTGTTTGCTGTGTTCAATTTTAAGCACTAGGTATCTTGGTGTAAGATATAAGACTAACAATACAATCTTTTGGGAACATCTTGAATTTCACATTACATAGCTATATGTTTAGTATAATAAATAGAGATCTTTAAGATTTCAGAGACAGATATGTTCTGGTGTCTTGGTTGTGCCAAATATAAAAAAACTAGGTCTGAACCAAGAATAATTAATTATCTGGGTTTGTTTTGAGACACTATTCGGTTATGTTGTTTAAATAATTGTAACGTAGTGATTTCATTTCTCAACATAAATAAACAGCGCACCAAAACGCTAAAATAATGGGTAAATTTTCTATTTAAAGTGAAAAACTCTATTCCAATCTCTAACGACAATTAAATATTTTAATAATGCCAGTAATGCAATCAAATTTTGACCAAAATTCTTAGAAATTCAAATATGTCAACAGCGCCATAAAATGTTGCGTTAGTACATTCTTAACGCGTATTGGCTAAAAGGATTTGCATCGGTTGTATAATTGGGCGCGGGGTCGTCGACCTCCTAACGGTGTTGTTTGTCAGACAGAGGGCGGGCGGAGCGCCTCGTGAGTGACCTTCAGTGACACTGGCAGAAATAGAATGGAACCCCCACATTAATTCTTCTGATGCTACTTTTAAACTATACGAATATGACTATCGATTTAGAATGAGGACGTTAAAAAGTTTCCGCTACTGTGACTCGAAAAAATTATGCTACGGTCAATGTGACAGATATTTTCGGATTTCTTTAATTACATCCGAATGTAAGATAAGAGTTCTTATCGTTATTATACGATTTCACATAATATATAAACATTATTATCGCAGATATTGTGAATGGATATTATAAATTTCATTTTTTTTTTTACATTTCTTAGTTGTATTTAATCATCAAAATGATTAACGCAACTAAAATCTTATCAATTTATCAGCCTTTTAAACTTATTCAATGTGTATCACGTTGTTGCATTATCTGAATAAAAACTTATCATTTCTTGGAAAATGCATTTTCCTTAAAATATACTAGTACCTACCACAGTAATATCACAGTAGAAGCATCTATTTATACTGTGGTAATATGCCGACCGACCTAATATGCATAATATATATCTTACGTCTTCTCTCAATCAGCTTGGACTGTTCCTTAAATTCAAGAAACGTTGCCATTATTTTTTTCGCAAAGCCAGTGTTGTTTCTATTTTCCGAAGTACGTCGCCATAGTTACTGACGAATTCATGCCAGAGCACTGAAACTCACATTTTTTACTGGTAACCGCGTCGCTCGTTGCGTCACCTTAAGTCACTATACGTTTAAAGATTTTTATAGGGTAAGGGTAGCAGACGAGCAGGTTGACTGGATACCACCTGATGGTATGGGGTCACTGTTTCCAATGGACACTTGTTATCAACCCTAAGTACGATAATATCGTACGTTGATATGCGTGAGGACCTATTTCTAAATCGAAATCGAATCGAAAATCCTAATTTTCGCCTCATGTGTCATTCATGCTGACAACCACGCCTCTCCTGAACTGAAAAACAGGAATTGCTTCATGGATGATTATGCAGATGGATTAGATAACCATCTACCCGGTCAAACTGCGCGAGTTCTACCACCTGGCTATCCCGAAACAAAATCTTTACCTTTCTGTTCCTACTTCCTACTATGAAGTTTTATTTTAAAAATCATCAAGTCAAATATACTTAATCTATACTAAATATATTATTCTGTTTAAAATATATGGGATTCTCAAATTATCCTGCGATTATCCGTTCGAAAAAAATTACATAACAGTGCTGTGAATTTGTTTGGGGTTTTAAAATGTAGGTACTTTATATAAAAACACGTACAAAACCAACAGTTAGCACGCTACTTATTCAGTTACTTAAGGTACAACTAAATGCGCGTCTAGGATGCACCAGGATAGTGACGCGACGCACACCGTGACGCGCACGCACCGTGACCGCGGCGTCACGACACACTTGCATCCAACACGGTTTGGTACTTGTGTTTGATGAAATTAAGTGCAAGTTTTGATACTGGTATGTTTTGATACAGCTTTATTATATTATATGTATATGTTTGAATAGAGATTGTTCCGTAGCATTTCCAAACCATATAGTATTCAGATGGACTGAAGATGTCGTAAGAAAAATAAATGAAAATATAGAATTCTGGACTATGTATATTGATGTAAACTTTTAGTCTTGGTGATTTATGACTTTTCTTATTCTGACAGAAGGTCAATGGGTAAATAATTGGTTGATGATAAGAACAATATGATAATAGAGAAAAGGTTCAAGGAGATAAATACTCTTGCATGGTATAATCGGCTGTATCTTTATAGTACCGTTCCAAAATTACAGTATTATCTACTACTCACACATGAATATTAAACAAAACGGAAAAAGAGAACAATAAATAAAAAAGTATACGCAAGACGGAGTATGACCCTCTTTGCAAAGTGAAATTATTGGCTAACCAAGAAAAATAAATACAATATATACATACGTAAACAAGCTGAAAGAAAGCAAATTTTGACTAATCTTAAAACACAGAAACAAACTTTGCACAGAATGCAGCAACAGGATCGCAAGAGACGATCATAAATAGATAATTATGTTCCAGTTGCGTGAAGGTGTTCTCATACACAACTACTGGTTCTGAAATGAGAAACTTGCTAACGTTCGCGAATACATTATACTAAAAAGCAGATATCGGATGCAAGATCAGTTTGCTATTTTAGTTGCGTCGCTTCCGTACTCTCCGACTGGTAGATACGTAAACGAATTTATAGTATACTATATTTTTATAGTAGTAGGTATATACTTTTAGTATAAATATTTTATTAAATAGCCAAAACATGACTTTAAAGTGAGATATGGTCTTAAACGTCAATATTATGATAGACGAATGATGATCAACTTTGTGATAAAAAAGATAATTAAGAAAGTATAATTGGGACATCTAGTTAGTGATACAGAACAGATATCTAATGAGCCCAGTAGATAACCTTTACATTACACTGTAATGTTCGTATTCAATTAGTTTTATGTAAAACATTTAGCATTTCGCTGAGGGTAATTAGAAACACTGCAGTAATGTTGAGCATGCACCGAGATTACAATCGTATGTGTATTTTCTCCGAGAATAACAAGGCGTTATCTCGTACGTGAAAATAACAAGCTGAAATGTGATCTCGGTGTGTACTAAACGGGTCGGGTCGGGTCGGGCCACGGGTACCTAGTGCTGGCTGGAACTCGGAACTGTGATAACGATTAATATTACGATGATACGTGATATAACTAATCAAAATACACGCTTACTACTACACAAATCGACTCTGCAAATAATAAGATTTATCAAATTAAAAGGTAAGAAGATTAAAAAGTAAGAAAATTCATGAAATTAAAAGGTAAGAAGATTTTCATCCTATCGAAGCGTTATTTTTTAAATAAATTAAGATAATATAACAATTAACTTATACTAAACGAGTTGCATAAGTAGTGTTGAACTTAGTCTGATTTTTTATCGCCATGAATTATTTTCTGTTTAAAAATATGTTCTGATAGTATTATTTAAAAAGAAACCAATATGTAAGATTTAAAAAAGTTATATTGTGAGATACTTCAAGTTAAAGTAAAGACACTTCAAAAGACCAACAATGGACTTAGAAACAACAACAAATATTCCAAGATTTTACTATAATGTTATGTACATAAAGATTATTTATATCTGTGTCACTCCCTATCATTTAATAAACAACATTCATATTATTATAAAAATAAAGAATGAATGCAAAGATATGATTAATAAGGCAGTAAATCAACAGTTAATGTTCCATATAGATTATTAATCGATACTTGCATTATTAATTGAGGTACACTGCAAAAAGTGCATTTAAGTTTATGGTCATGATAAGCGTTTTACCATTTGTAGGCAATACATAGAAATTAAATTAATCTATTTATGTACCATACAATAACCCACTTTGTCTGATAAACTTTGTAAAATTATTACATTATTTATTACTTAATTAATTTATTACAGTTTTATAAAAACATTTTTCACATAATATAATAATGACAATAAATCTCAAAAATGAGTGAGTACAAGTAGAGTACAATCTGCAAATCGACTGTAATATATTTATTTGCATTTGAGATAAACATGCGTGTACAGTGCGTGTAAGAAACTTAATGAAGTGAGCGAAGTAGAAAATTATAAGAAATTATAATTTGCATAAACTTCGCGCCACAAATTTATGTTGCTATCAAATTCTCATTTAAAATTACCATTAACATGATACTCCTGTGACGCGAAATATTACGCGACATCTAAAATCTTTATTCTTAGAATTAATTCCACCACTTCAAAACGAGAAAAAAGTTTTTTACCAATTATCCAATTATCCATAGCTTCTATCAATGTATGTTATACAAGCAAGTTACGTTCCTAATACATAATTCTTGTTGTAACTTTCGTAACATAATATTTAGATAGTATGTATTTTGTCCTCATATATTACAAGTATGTAAACCAGAGGGCTCTTGCGTAAAAACTCGATCTGCTTGCAATAATATGCTTGAGGAGTTGGCAAAGAAGGGCAATGCCTACGTAACGAAAAGAATGAAAGAAAGAAAGTCAAAAAACCAATTATTTACTATGTATACTTCACCTGTTTGACGCCAACACCTAAAAGTGTAAGATACAGTAGCTCTTAAACTATAATCCGTTTTTCATTTTCATTATTCAGAAGCGGATTTTATTGCAGTTCTTAGCTGTAAAAATAGCTGCTTTATAAAAATAAGATCAGCCATTTGTAAATTGCCGGCTCTTTCTTAGATGATGTTTGGGTTTCATTCTCACAATGGGTATTTATTAAACTACTCGCATGATCGAGTTGGAATATGAAACACTAAGCAAATGTCTAGCCAGAGAACAATAAAACAGTATAACCTTTACCTGATGGTTCACCCCAAACAATCTGAAGAGTAGGTACCCAACTCTTCAACAACTTTCTGTACACTTATCATATTTGAACGCATTAATTTGTATCAGTAAAAAGATAGATATTTTCAACCGTCTGATGATAGGCCACCCTCATAATCCTCCGTGAAGCAATTTATTGTGTTTCGGTTTGGAGAGGGTGGTTGCCGGCCACAGATATATTAATATAATATATTAATATATCTGTGTTGCCGGCTATACTTACAAACGAGGCAAACATCTTAGTCCTCAAGGGTAGTAACGCATTTGTGATCATCCTTGGGTAAATCTTACTAGGGGATGACTACTAATGTCCATGGGCTGCAGTGACCACTTACCATCAGGTGGACTGCATGCTCGTTTGCTACCTGTACACAATAAAAAAAAGGCCAAATAGAGGTAAAAAAAAATTATGTAGATGGAGGTATTTAAAAAAATAGCATTAGGTATTTGATAGAAAACAGGTAAAAAAAGTCATGTCAGAAAGAGCCATCGGTTAATAACGTCAGTGAAACCTTGAAATAAAAAAGCAATAAAATAAATTATAAATTAATCAACGTAATTTATAATTAATTATAAATTAATATTTAAATATATTGGTCATCAAATCCTAATAAGATTGAAGACTACATACTCCTCAAATTAATCACAGAGGTCAGGGCGCTTGACGATTCACTTAGGTCGTCCCCTACATACCTAAATACCATTTCCAAAACAAAGCAGCAATACAGCCTAGCTACTATTATGGAAGTACGCACACAAATTCGAAAAAAATTGCTACTATTGTGGAAGTGGAAACAACTGGAAAAAAAGTCGTGCGGATTTAATTCGCATCCCGTACCTAAAGAACGGGAGGACAACTTTTAAACTTTGTTTCCATTGATTCATTAGTTCTATCACCTCCAAAACGCTACAATGTCTACAAAACATCAACAATGACCTATTATATAACCTCCATCTCTCCGATGGTAAATAGGTATTTATATATTAATAACATATAAAGTTCAATAATCGTAGCCTCCACGTGATTCTGATAAACAGACTATATGGCTATATAATTATGGTTTACAGTAAATATTTATTTGTAGTAATAGTAATAAAATTTCCAATATTATACACGTGATCTCCGGCAAGCTAGGCAATGTAAATATTTAGAAATTATCTAGCCCACATTCCTACAAATAATTCGTATCAGTGTAATGCTGTGTCAGTGATAAATATACTCTTTTAATTTAAATATTAATATCCCCTTTTTTCTTGATAAATTATAGAGTTGGTTTACTTAAAAACAGACCTATCCGGCAGACGTTATTTTGCCAGTAACGTTATGGTCTTAATCGAGATTTAAAGTATTATATCTCTCAAGTTCGATTAAGTTACACATACGTACAAAATTTCGTTGAAAACGATCAGCGGTTTTGGTGTTTATCCTGAACATAAATCGTGACACAACATTTTTATAGTAAAAACGTGAAGATTTCGAATTACAAGTATTTTTAATACGACTTCATGAAAAAAAACCTGGATGGAATCATTCTTTTCACCTAAGGGTATTAAAAAATAGCCGACCTATTCGCGGGCCTGCCAAATATACAAAAAAAATTATAACAATCAGTCAAGCCCTTTCAGAAGCGAGCGATAATACGAGATTTTTAAATATAAAGATAAGGCCATTAATTTGAATTTGAATTTTCAAGAACTAGTATTTACAATGCTTTTCATATTTTAAGACATTCCTTAGATACTTGACATTCTAATTTAATTTAAGTATTTGTTTCAAACAAACCGGCCATATTCCCTAAAGTTGTCTATTCATCAATTAAAAAGAAAGTTATATAACAAACAATAAAATCTTACCCGTAAATCCATAGCATGGCAGTCACTTAACACGCACGTTCACCACAGTATATTAAGATAATAATAATATATAAACAAATAAAGCGTTATCGTTAGCGAGAGATAACAAGAGTACGCCGCAGGATGGTCTCCGATCGACTGGCGTACGGGGTCCAGGCGCGAAGAAAGTCACATAATATATTATAATGCCGCGTGCATTCCCGCGCCTCCATGCACTATCGCTTATCCGGTGCCAAACAAATACTATATTTAAACCTATGATATTATAGACAGGAGATATGTTACTAACGCTCGAAAAGTGATGATACAAACGTGTCCGACTCGGACTAAAATATACTTCCACGATTGGTCAGTGCGACGTCAGAGACAAATGAGAGGAAAGATAGCAATTTATTTTCATTAGGATAGCGATATGGATAGAGTTCCTCATTAAACTCGTTCGCACCACACATTCGGCGTACATTTCAGAGGTATACTGTCATTGATTTAAACTATATTACTCGTATAAATTTCCATTCCATTTAAAAGCGTGGTTTGGCCCTACATTGCAACTTGTACTTATTGCTCCAACTCTTAACACACCTAAAAGAGTAGAATTTGTGAAGAAACTGTTAAAAATATTCTAAAATGTTCTAAGAATAAACGACGAGGGAAAACTTTTATGACTAACACTTTTGTTTAATATTTGAAAAAACTCGTGTGAACCACCAACACCATGGGACACTGTCACCACAAACGTCTGTAAGAAACCCTATCAATATTTAGTTGCGGGACTAACCGGGGTTCGAACCCGGAACTCTATACAATACAAACCGGTATGATAACCGCCTGCGCCACGTAGATAGCATAGTTTGTGATAACATGACAATTTCAAATGCTGACAATGACATATCCTGATACTTATAAGTAACAACAAAGAGAGCTACACCAATAATGAAGAAGCGCATGAAATGTGTGCCAGTCGTTATAAATCAACAACACATACAGTTACAAAACACTTTTTATCAAAATGTAAAAACATGTGGTAAGAAATACCATTATGCTCAAACGCTTGTGCATCGTAAATTAACCACTTGCGAAAACATGTCAGCATTTCAAAAATGTATTTGAATTTATTTTAATAAACCATCGTCACACTGTTTAATCACACAAGTACCTACTTTGTTTTGAATGGGTTATAATTTTGACTTATTTACATATTTCGACTTATATTCGACGTATCGACATGTCTAACTTTTTTGTCTATGCAATATCATAAGGCTGCGTGAATAATTAAAAGGAGAGAAACGTCTGGATGGAATCTAGTACGCAACAAGAACCGAGACAAGACAGTTATCACGCCCAGTAATTTATGCGGTGCTACGTAGTCAGTACAAAGCACGATCCCGCTTTCTCCGGTTATCATTTAGGGGTTAACGGTTTTTGCATGGAAAACTACTAGCTCGAATCGACTGCGGCGAATAAAACAATGTCACATTTTATCTATAAATAGCGGATCGTACGATGCAGCGCTGCGCGGGCGCAGGTGGGCGGGCGGATAGCAAGAAAAATTGGCACACCCATATTATCGTTCGTCCAGTTTTGCGACTAATGCAGCAAAAATTGAACGCCCCCAATAAAGTGCATCCTTCTCCAATCCCACGTCACATCTCATATCACGTCAAGACTTCATTGAGCGGTAGATGCCTATCGTTAGTAACATGATGAGATGAGATCTACAGTTAGTAATCTAACTTCTCTTCTGGACTTTTGGTTTCATTCATAATGTAGATACTTCAGATTTCATATGTAGATTGTAATACATAACTAAACAAATACAAAGTACCAACAGCTTTTGTTTTTGATTGTTATCTGATTATTGGAACGAAGTTCCTTATTGCACGGTATACGCACTGAGCGGGATCGAAAAAGGCGTAACAAGACTTTTCTCGACACCCGCGCACCGAAAGACTCGGCGGCTCCCTACACTTCGGCTCTCTTCGGTTATACTCGGCTTCTCCTCGCACCGCGCGCCGTGTTTTTCTTTTGATTTAAGCCATGAGTCCTTCTGTGGGCAGTGCCATCAACATATATTACAGTGCTAAACAAAATTGAATCAGATTTCAGTCTATGAGTAACCAACTACTTGAAGCCATTGTAGAGTCTAAACTAAACAAGTACAAGAACGAGTGTTTTATTGTTTAATTTATTTGCGATTCATTGCATAATGAGCTTTTATAGACTTATATTTTATTATTAGACTTGTCTGTCTAGTGAATCAATTTACTGTCAAAGTCAAATGTATTGTATAAGTCTATATATTCTACGTAATAAAAAATTGGCACGAAAAGAATTAGGGCATAATACTTGACTTGTTGAGAACTGTATTGTGTAGGCTGTATCTTTTAAACTTAACTGAAGCCGAAGTAATATATTTAACTGATGCCTTGACAATAAAGGGAAAAATCTAAATTTCATGTAGATATTGTAAAAACGAAACTAACTGAATACGACGTACAAGTTGTTTTGAGCTTGACAGATAAATTTATGCAGGGTACCTAAGGCCATTTTATTTCCTTCCTAGCGAGTAACGCCCGATAGGATTATTCAAATAGACGATAATACAACATTATGGCGGGAAATATAATGACAAACAACAATTAAGATTAAAAAAATAAGACACCTCACAACTCTAACACTTTCATAAAGTTTATAAGACTGGGAAACATTGTTATTGACGAGGGTTAAGATATTCGTTCCAGATTTTAGTATGATCGGCACCACACTTATCTACTCACTCACTCACTAATATAAAGCGATGAGTTAAGCGGAGCTTGAGCTATGAACTTCGATCAACTTAATAGGAGGCTGTAAACGCGGCGGTGGTCCTTGCTATACCCCTGTAAATCTAAATGCATCTTCGAATAAGAATTTAAAACATACCCATTTCTTATATAAGTTAATGGTTTAGAAATTAAACCTTGCAATAATAGGAAGGAGTAGGATTTAGGTAATTCTTTTCCGTTTCGGTTTTGGAGTGGCGTGGTTGCTGACTATTCGTATAAGGATATTATCGTATATCGTATATCATATCGTTGTCAACCTCATATACAATTATATACTACGTTCCTTAAGAAAACAAATGGATGGAAACAAATGTCCATGGGCAGCAGTAACAGTCTACCATTTTGCAAACTGCATTCTTGTTTGCTAGCATGATACGATAAACGAAGAAAAAAATAATTAAACTTAAAAATACCTTTTTATTCGTATTTCAACCCATCACATCCTTTCGAATGAGCGTCTACTATTTGCCTTTCGCGTTACGAGCTATACTGTCTTGGTTTATTTATCATGTGCATTGCAAAGTCAACATAAGCTTCAAGTGGTTTGTCCTGACTTACTCACTGTTGCTATGTTCACAGTGCCTTGCAAATAACTTTGACTTTGTTGTACAATAAATATTTCTTGAATAAATCATCCGAACCAAAATACTAGCGGCTCCAATAAGCTATTAATTATTCTGTCGAACGGATAGCGAACATGGACGGTTAGACCATTTTATAACACGTGGTCATTCCTATAGTCTGCTGTTATCATGACCGTTGGTTGTTTATGAAGTTTACTGTAAATTAGTAGTAAACTGGCTGTTGTAAACTATTCTATTCTAATAATCATAAAATTAATATTCTCTCAGATAACTATATGAAGTCTTAGTAGATAGCGGACCAGTGCCATCGTTTGACCGCGTGATGGACTTACTTAAGTACCTAAACCCTTCTCATGCTTGATTCCATTCGAGTATTGAGATGTTGATGACAGGAGATTGATGACAGGAGGATTCAGTCGGGCTGGGCAGCATTTGGGAAGCTTCGCCACATCTTCTCGTCGCCAATACCGCAAAGCCTGAAGACTAAGGTTTTTGA
>DWNR01003330.1:0-11905 GCA_018250455.1 Polygonus leo | reverse complement strand
AATATGCTTATTTTTCTTTTGCACTCGCTGCAAAATCTGCTGATATTACATTAAAAATACTATGTATAAAGTTGGAAATATTTTGTGATGGACGAGTATAGTACCGAATGGGTCCTTATTTTTTTATAATTATTTGACTTTGAACTTTAGAGATACATAGGATCATCCTGAAATCTAATAGAAAGATTGTGGTGATGGGCATAGAAACTTTGTTTATGAGCCGCTTTTGATGATACTTTTTGCTATTGGTTCAGTGGAACATCAAGTGTTCAATTTTTTTTTCATAATTTTTGCAGCCTGGACGTGGAAGATACACCAGGTATTTTTATAAATGAATGGGAAAAGTGTAGTGACAAGCGTACAAGGAGTGTCTAGGAACCGATTTTGATGATTCATTTTGTGTTCAGTAGGTATAGGCTAAAAAAGGTTTCGTTTTTTTTCATAAGCATTTTACCTTGGACTTCGAAGGTATATCAGGTACTCCTTAAAATCTAATGTGAAATGCATAGCAAATAGGGTATCCTGAAAGTTTATGATCAATTAAGTCTTAAATCAGACATTTATGGTGAAAGGCCAAGTTCTGATGTTGCTTGGGTACTGCCTGCAAAAACAGTAACTCCGTGCTAATATTTCCAATACTAAACAGAAACTACATGATAAGTTTTATGTCATAACTCCTCGAAATTTTGGTAATTAGCTTATTTTACATTGTTGTACCTATGTATTATTAGATCAGTTTCATTTTAGTTTTTTTGCGCCATATCTTATCGACAAGCTAAAGTTTTTGCTGTTTTTCAAGCTTCGCTAAGATCTTGATTATATACTCATATAATTATGCAGGTTTCAGAAAGAAAGACTTATAATTTACTTAATATCTTTGGAAATTGTCCTTATTAGTCCATAAAAAATCGTTTTATGCCTAAAATATAAATTCAAATGTTAGCGCATTTACATCATTGACACTCAGTATTAATCAAATGAAACGAATAATATACATTAACATTTTGCACATAAATAAAGTATATTTTTTGTCTTGGGTCAAAAATCTCACGTAACGGAAGAGATTTTGTAGAGTACAATCGGGCGTAATGAATGCGAATAACAAAGCACACTCGCAACTTTTCGCATAAATTCGCAGAGTTCATTCACCGAAACGTTGGGTCTCGAATGTCTCGATGCTAATTAGACTCGAAGTTCGAAGATTAACTTACAGGTAAAGTAGCCCGGAGTCCGCGTGGTGCGGCCCGCGCGATGAGCTCGTACAGTACAAACACGATGGTTCGCGGACACGCGCGCCTCGTCGGCTTTGTCCCGCGCTTACTTTATTTTTACGCGACCATCTCTTTCGTTTCATGCGAACACGGCATACCCATAGAAATTAAACTATGGGACACCGGCCGAACACCCTTAGCGCATATGGTAGATGTAACGAACGAATTCGGTTTAAAAGTGCTCGCAGAACACAACTTTCTGAATGACAATAACATTGCATTTTCTCCCTACGGTTTAATGGGGATCCTGGTGGCCTTGTACGAGGGAGTGGATGGTGAATCCTCGTATCAGATTCAGCGCGGAATGCAGTTACCTTGGAATAGGAATATTATGAGAATAGGATTCAGAGATATACATCGCACATTAAAAGTGAGTCACTCCACGGCATTGTTTAAAACTTAAAGCGCTACCCAAAGTAGGTAGCACAATTCATACAAAAATATTTACATCAATTAAATTAAACCTAATATTTTATCAGGTTGCTACATAATGAAAGTGGCTATATAACAGAATATTGAGGAAAAAATCTAATATCTGCGCATTTTATTATCGCAAACTTACCTATTTACAATAATAAAATAATAATTTTAAGTCTAAAGTGATTTCGAAAAAAGGATTGAATGGATGTCCTTTTGTTCGACTTGGCGTAGTCTTTCCCGTCTCCCCAGATTTTTATTAGACCACACCATAACTAAAAAATAAGCCTTATGAATAATAATGATACTTAAATGACTTATTTAGTTGACATATTAATATATCCTACAATAACGGACTAATTTATCTTATTCAATTTAAAAATTATATTTATTCGCACCACTATAATGTATTTATATATACATTAATTATTATGAATGTGTTTTACATAAGTTGCTATAGATAATATGTTATTACTTATACCAAGTTCTCACAACTTTTGTAAAAATCTCCGATTTTCTTGCTACTAAAATACGTTCTCTTAGTCCTGTATACTAAAAATCTACGACAATAAACAGTTTTAAACTTCCTTTTTTTAATGTGATTAAAAATGAAATAACTTTTATAAGTTAATATTTCGTTTCAGACTTATTTTGTTCCAGAAGAAGGATTTTTGGCGGGGTTAGCTTTAAATAATGAAAACGTTACCTTTAATGATAGCTACAAAAAGATTTTACGCTTTTACGGTTTCGATTTAGAGAATGATCAAATGCCAACTCTGCCTCCAGTATCAAACGATGCTGTCAACATGTCCACTACAACAGAGCAGAGCCCTCAGAGCACTATGGCAAATACTTCTCCTACTACTGTTATAACTACAGAAAGCGTAACAGGACGTGAAGATCCATCCACTACGCCCACAAAAGAAGAGACCACAGTAAATCCAGATGTTGAAACTATAACCGATATAGACATTCGTGGTCAACCACCTCCCTCCACGATGTCATCTGTTCCCTCCACCGCAGAACCAACAATCCCTGCCACAGCAACGTCTACAACACCGCTTGTCACTGATATTACAACTTCTCAATCTACAATAACTCAACAAAGTGATACCACAGAAACGACAGTCCCGGCATCTACAATCCAAACTACTTCTGAGGGTTCTATCTCCACTGTCACCGAAATGCAAACTATAACAATGTCTACGTTAGGCTCTACAGAAGCAACTTCTGTTGAAACGCCTGCTGCAACGTCTACAACAGTTACAGATAATGATAACTTATCCACGCGAGAAATGACATCCATAACTGTACCACATACGTCAACAACTGATTTATCAGATAGCTCTATTACTATGCCAACGAGTAATACAGAAGGCTCTAGTACCGTAACAGAAACTTTACAAACTGAAACATCAACATCCTCTTCTAGCGTTGATCCCACAACGGATTCCACGACTACATCGACTCTAGAAACTCTAGAGAGACGAAAAAGATCAGTAGTAGTAGATTACTTATTAACAAAACCACCAGTAATAGACGATTATTTGATTTATAGATCCTTTGATATACCGCCAGAAATAGGAAATCCAGAATCAAACCCTGACAAGATGTTTTTAGTTAACGGATTAAGAAATGTTCAAGTAAGTATAATATTAATATGTAGGTAATTAGGAAAGTGTGTTAGAGAAATTAAAGGATGTCAAGCGTAAAGATTAGTTAATCATCTAATGATATTTTCGTACAGGTGACCTATATGCATTACGATACGGTGCTAGAACATGCATACCTACCGCATTTGGAGGCCACGGCGCTACGATTGCCTTTGGACAGCGATCGTTATTACCTTTTAGTGGTGTTGCCGTCTCGCGGCGGCGCGGCGGAGCTCGGCCGGCTGTTGGCGCGCATGGCCCGAGAGTCCGATCTATCTGATATCTACGCAGCATTACGACCTCGAAGAGTTCGCGCTATAGTCCCGAGTTTTACCGTAAAAGGTCACGTCACCCTCACCACGGATTTACAAAAGGTAATTACGGCTTCTAAATGAATATTTATATATTTTTATCAATTTAAATAAAATGAGCAAGGACGTGTATCAATCAAGATCCTAGATACTTGTTTCAAAGTCGGAATAAGTGTTAAACAAATCCTATATTAAACATGTTTTAATCTGTGTCAATGGTCATGTAGGTGCTAACAATGTGCGCACATGACTATTATAGTGATCTAATCTACATGATGGTTATGTGACTATAGAAATTAATACATAAATCATAGAAAGCTCACCGTTATTACATATCTATATTAAAATAGTATGTCTCGTGCCTATTTGTAACCATACCCTTCCTTTCATTATTTGGTTTGATTTTCAGCGCTTAATAGCCGTAAGGTGGACATAGGATTTTCGCTCTAGTGGCGATTAACCATGATTAACACGGTTGCTTGTAACGCCACCGGTTTTTCTATCACAGTTGTTCATATTACAATGAAATGTGTTTTTGTTTTTTGGAAATGACTTGATTTAGACAGGTCTACACGCAAAGAAAGCTTTTAACTAGTCAATGTAGAACCTAGTTGTTTTAGGTACCTAATTACAAATCCGTTGAGATACAACGGCGGTCGGTGCTTGCCAAAATTTCCTTTTAAATGAATGAAATGTTCACGCATGACCTACAGCTTGGAATTCGCGACGTTTTTGAACCGCGCCAACATGACTTCACGCCGATGACCCGCCAGCCCGGGGTGTACGTGCGTAGCATCGAGCAGGCTGTGTCCGTTGCCATTCGCAAGTATCAACCCGACGATCTAAAGCAAAACCGTAAGTATTTTCAAAAGAAGATAGTAAAAAATGCCTTAAAATTTTTCCTCTGGGTGTTTTATAAACATCTTAAAATAGAGCGGTGGTGTTGTTCTCGACCCCCATCCCAGATGTTCTAGTTTACTTTAGACACAAGATCAGCAACCGACAGAAGAAGTTTAACTTGAATCAGATAAACTATCTGAATTAAACTAACTATTCAGCAGTTCATTTGATATACTATGATCCTAACAAACTGTCATTATTTCTAAGCATTAATAAATTGGGTAACTTAGACAAGAAGTTAATTTATAAGTAGGTATTTTTCATAAAATAAATTAAAATAACGTTTGTTCTGTATATAGGTAGTAATAAGCTGTGTACAATTCCTTGAATTAATTATTGAAAATTCCCGGCGTGTTCCGGTGCTGAGTAATCTGATCACTGACCAGCTTAATTACATAGGGGACGAGCCGTGTGGGTAATGAGGAGCGAAGAGCCCGCGGTCAGTGGTCAGCAAGAACGGGTTGTCGCGTCACGCACTGGTGACCGCCGGAAAATCCTTGAACGACAATGATGTGATCTTGTTACGCATTTCTGAATTTGGAAAATATACTTAACAGAAATGAATGTATTTAATCGAACGGCGGAAATTAGTAGATATGTTATGGCTAGACATATCTACAACGATGTCAACGACTAATGTAAAATAGTAATGTTTTTTTAAAGAACAAACTGATTCGACTGAAATTTTGAATAAAGGATCTCCGTACGATGAAAATTATCACTAACTCTATGGAAATTCTTCCCCGGACTAAGACAAGTGAAAGTTGATCATTATATGTCTGGTAGGGAATGGAACCCGGGATTCTATGCGCGTCAGACTGGTTTAGAGACTGTTTCGCCACGCTGCTATCAACCTTTATTTTAAACTCTGTTTACAATTTTGTTCAACAAAATCAAGGATTTTCAAACTATCAATCAATGTGGATCATCTTTTTCCTCTTTAATACGTTACTTGTGTAAAATGCAACAATAAACGGCAGGCAAAATAACAAATCAAGGAATGTCGCTACAGTCTCAGTCGGATTTATTACTCGAATAATTAAGTATCGATATGTCGCAACGCGTTGTATCGATTTAACGATATATCGCATCGTATCGACAGTCCTAACAGGAGAATCAAAATACATTCAAACACTTATGTTAAGAATTTTCGATCTATGCCAGGTGGTAGAACACATGTAGTTCAACCGAAGAGGTACCACCGCCATCCTCATAATCCTCCGCGAAGTAATTTATTGTGTTTCGGTTTGGAGAGGCGTGGTTGCCGGCTATATTTACATACGAGGCGAACATCTTAGTCCTCACGGATAGTAACGCATTTGTGGTCAACCTTGGGTCAATCGTACTTGAGGATGACTACTAATGTCCATGGGCGGCAGTGACCACTTACCATCAGGTGGACTGCAAGCTCGTTTGCTACCTTAACACAATAAAAAAAATCAAAGTTAATATATTCACATTGCCACAAGTGCAAATTCCAGACTACTAAGTGGCGAGAGCGAACACAGAGCACCCATTGTTTCGGCGCGCCGGTGGCGCAACGCGGCGACACGCGCATTTGCATCCATTGATGCGCCGCGTGCCCCACAGTACCTATATCAGCAATTAGGAAAATCTGTTCGTTCTATCAACATTCGAAACGTGGGATGACAATGATGATTCGTCGATATTTCTAGCTTTTCAATTACCTGCATAAATGAATGTAACCAGCAAAATTGCGAGATGATTGTTTCCTGTGGCTACGAATAATTTAACTACACCGTTTCCATGGTCGGACGCATTTGCATGGCAAGGACGTAATTTTGTACCCCGCGCAATCGTCTAATGTAGTCCTATTAGTCTATTATTCTACTGTCGAACTGAATGTGACCTTAGCTTGCATAACATATCGTCAAAAAATTCATATCGTCGTAATCAGTTTCCTTCACTTTTCAGATGGTGGTGCCTCCCCCAATTATTAAGAATGTAGAAGGAAAAACTATTTTAAAAATAAAAACAAATCTAAATCAGTAACCAACCATAATATAACAGACTATCTTTATATTCCATCGATATTATTTTACAGGATACGTGACGAATCGCAACAGAGTGTATTTTTCCGCAACATATCCATTTCTCTACTTTGTCATGGATTCCAATATACACGTGGCACTAATGGCGGGAAAAATGGTTGACCCTTTGAACACACGCATATTATAACGATGTTAATATTTATTGTGGTTTTATTTTAATACCTATGTATCAGTCAACATTTAATGAATATTTTTATCAATACAAATTGGTGAAAGCTGTAACCCACGAAAATATTTCGAACATCAGCCTTTGAAAAATGTGGGTGAATCCTTCATGGAATAACCAGTTACATAAAATAAAAGTGATTATTTCGTGCAGTACAATTAAATTTTATAGATTAAATTATGTAACAAAAACTGAGTATAACTGATAATCTTTTGCAGCCGATTCAAAAATACATATTACATTAAATTAACGATTAAGTTTGTGTCTCCTAAACGCGGCAATTTATCACATTCAAAATAATATAATCAATGATTTTTTTATACAATGGAAATTTTACCTCTACTTTTTTTGGTTATTATTGCTGAATGTGTGGCGCGACGAGTTAATGAGTCTATCCTTATCGCACTCTTAACGAAGACAATCTGCTACCTCTTTTCTTTACTTCTAAAACACGTCACACTGACCAATATTTTCTTCTGAATAAAATCTTAATTTTTTGAGCGATAGTAACATCAAGTAACATGTACATTATTGACTGTATGTAAAACTAAATATAGTTAAATTAAACACTATCATGTGCATGTGGGATGCTAGAAAATGAAACAATAATTAACTGTTCCTCAACGATCACACTAATACTAAATTTCAGAATTAAAAATTTTATGTATGTACAGAAGTTGGTAGGAGTCCACCGGAAAATCCTCTGAATAGAGCATCTGAAACACCTCCGAGAACTTATTACCTATAAAAAAAAACATAGCTCATAAAAGATAGACTAGGTTTGCTGCACTTGAGGAGGCAGATACATGTTAGGGTTTGCATGATGGTTTTAGCCTTGTAAGCATTACCCTGCCCTAGTGTGTATATGATAACTAGTTATTATACTATAGTTATTAAATGCAAAACTATTATACCTGTTGGTTATGTTTGAACAGTTAAAACCATCATGGAAATCCTAACATGTTTGGCTGTCATTATAGTGTTAAAAAATTTAGAACTCACTCGCATGCTGAGGAAAGGTAATCTTTAAGACAAAAGACATTACTTGTGTTTTATGTTTATTTATTATACATTACACTTCTCACTTCGCTCTCTTGGATTTAATCTTTCTCAAATAGAACTCCAGCTCCTTGCCCTCCAGCACGTAACCATCAGCACGACCACATTGTCCAGGTCGACTCGCGACACATGCTGTAAATAACCGTAATTTCTATTAATGTTATGTAACTCACTGAATTGTAAACATTGTATAAAATTTAAATCAGAGTAACTATGACAGATTGATCATTCAGTTGTTAAACTGTTCCCAAAACGGTTCCAGTTCATAAATACAACCTCAAAACTTCTCGATTTCATCATTAAATGCAAAGAAAATCTTGTAGTAGAATCTGAAAGCACACAATTCTAATGGTATTTTTATGTACCTAATAAACGTCCAGTGTGGAATTGTTCTTCAAGACCAGCCTCAACCTTGGAAATTCGCTGCCTTGCTACATATTTCTTTGCAGTTTTCTTGCTACGTTTCTTATTGATGATTGCATCCTCAGCCTCAGTCTGTAATAGAATACTTGATATAATAAATATTTGTATAAAATGACAATTAATAACTGTACAATAAGTTTCAGCTGCCTTGTAATAATCATTAAAATAAATCATATGACACGCAAATGTTATCATCATGTTAAGCCATATACAATGATGATCCAATGAAGTCTTAGAAACCAGTGTCAATTGTTCACAGTAGTTTGAAATAGTACATTTTCAAAAGGCTAAAAATGGAGAATCTGATTTGAAAATATAATGGAAATGGACTTAACCTAACTGAATAATAAAAGGACATAAAAGTTACCAGTGACATAGATATTTAGTTTTGGAACAATTTGAAAGTTATTTGATTACAAAACGTAAAGTATACCTTTAAACACAAAAAAAATATTAAAATAAAATAACCACTTACCAATTTAGCGCCCTTCTTTCTACCCAGCGGAAGGAGATAGTGGGATTCATACCACTGTCTGAATGGAGTGGCATCAACCACCACAATAGCGTTCTTCACCAGTGTCTTAGTACGCACCAACTCATTGTTGGAAGCATTGTACACAACATCGATGATACGGGTCTTACGGGTAGCACCTGCAACATATTAAAATATATTTATATCTCTTAATCACATCACAATGTGTCTAAGTTCTTTGTGCATCCACATATATTATATAAGAAATTTACGTTCATTCATCATTTAGAAAAAGAAGACAATTTTGGAAGAAAGATTTTCATTAATTTGCCAAATGACAATATAACCAAGATAAACTAAGTAACCATTGAAAACCTTAAATAACACAAGTTACAGTTGCAAGTTAACGAAAAAAAATTATACTTACATTCAGAACCCCAGGCGAAATTACCAGTGTCAAGGCGCAGAGCACGGTACTTGACATTGCCACCACGAGAGCGCACTAAGTGAATACGCTGGGAGCCAAGCTGGAAATACAAAGATACTTTAGTATAACATTCTATTCAAACTTAAGAGAAAGAGTACGAATTGTTACAATCAATGTAAAATGAGGTATATCTTAGTGTATGAAAATATTATTTTGTAGGTTATTTACCTTGGTGTTGGCAGCCGGGCGACCTAACTCATATTTCCTCTTCTTACGAATGGGCGCACGCTTGCCGCCGGTAGCCCTTCGTTTATGCCAGTGATCACGACTGATACCTGAGACATATAACACATGTTATTATTGGGAACAGCTCTCATACTGGATGTGCACTATTACACTTCACTACACTTCTACAGCTGATATTACGAAAATAATATTTAAACACACACGTCCGATGATTTCACTATTTATTTAATATGTTGATTCACAATTTCGAAATTACACAATATAGATTTTACTTGATATTTTTCACTACAAACGAAACGTACTCACCCATCTTGGCTGGGTCAGAAGGAAAAGATTTGTTTGACGGATGAAAGTGCTATGCTATGGCACTGTTGCTCTTTAGTCTACGGTCTGTCTATTTTGTACTTCGTTATTTTCAGACCGGCTTTTTCGTAAACTCTGATATTATGTTACTAATACGAAAAATAATATATTTTTTTCGAAAGTTCTTATAATATATTGTTACCGATAAATGATCCTTTGAAGACATTAATATTACTTTGCAACAAAACGCAAAGGACCGCGTAAAATGGGCGCCCTTTCTAAATTACAAACTTGACTTTCGCTACAATATTACTTATCAACAAAATAAATCATTATTGAGAACAAACACAGAAACACTTAATACTTATTTCAATTATAAGCTATTTTAATATCTTGCCTACAAACTAAACGATGCCGTCGTCCTTGCTTTTTCTTTTTGGCACTTTTGGCATTAAAATTAAAACAAACGAGCTTTGAAATATTTTGTATTTAGAAATCCAATTGCTATTACCACCAAAGACAATAAAAAAAAAAGTTTTTTAGAACTAGATAGATGATGATTTATTGTTATTACACAATGTAAAGTAATAAATTCTATAATATTTTCGACACAATATTTATATATGATTTTCTTATGCTCTTGTTTAAATAAGTCTAATAGCCTATTTTTATTGATATCCATCTGCCGATTTTCAAATTTGTATGTATAAAAATACCAACAGTAATTATTGATAATCCAAATGATAAAAGAAAAAGAAAAACCGTTGTTCGTAGACCGTTTTATTTATAGTTGAGGATTTTTGGCGGGAATGATGTAAAGATTCGAATGTAGCCGCATTGAATTATTTTCTCAAGCCTGTGTTCATCGAGAGTTTATGTGGAAGTATAAACATAAAGTACTCAATAATGTGCACGAGGGCAAGGGAACTTTTCGCTTTTCGGGGCAGCTTTTCGCTTTATTTATAAAATTCCAAAAAAAGCCTCTAGTAAAGTATCCATCGTTTTATTTGATCATGACATGGACTTACGACTTGGTTTATTTAATTTTGACTGGACTGTTATTGCGACTTACAAAATGTGTTAAATATAATTATAGACCAAAAGAAACTGAATCCATGGCCGTAAAAAAACTGTATTAAAACAAAAATTGACATTCACAAATTTGACATTGACAATACGAAATACTTAAAGGTGGGCGTTAAAATACAACGAAGCATTTTAACTTAGAACCGTTACTTATTGCAAAACGTTAACTACTTTAAATCGTAGTCTTTAACTCAAAACATATAATATGTAAAAATAACTTAAAAATATACGTCAATCATTTTGAATTTAAGGTATTATAATAGATATTTAGATTGTAAGCCATAGATGATTCTAGTTATAATAAAATCGAACGAAAGCTTCGACGGGGAAACTTGTCTTCCACGCTCGATCTGCGTGCTAAACATATGAAGCACGTCCTTTTTTGCCGCCACGTTCCTGTTTTTTTTTTCAAATATAACCTTTTTTTTAAACACCTGTATTTTTTAAACATGCCTTTCCCTCGCCGCATACTTCGCACATAAGGACCACGTGGCTCTGCGTTAGAAGAGAGTTGCGCATTCATATAAATAACGTTAAAAACATCACATACAAGTGACTTTTTTTTAAATGAAGTTAGTTTTGAATAAACAAATAGATGGAATTTCAACAAAGTACCACAAAAGTGAGTTTGAGGTTACAACGATAATATACAATACATTTCTCTTAACCATGCAACCCATGTATCGTAACATATTAATTATTATATAACAAATTACAGCTAACGATTTATTTATTATATAGTAAGCATTTTTTCTGCGAGCGGTGCGATAGTAGTGCATTCTCCATTCTAAAGGCTATAGAAGACACAAAGGGACCCTATGTCTCTGAGGCTTAAGCTCAAGTCGTTCAATGATCCTAGGGTCGATGACAACCCATAAATCGTGATTCTGTATAGAGTAAAATCAAAATACTCCAAACATAGATCATATTAAGATTTTGTTACATTAATATAATTATGTTAAGCTGTTGTATGTTCTCTGTCCAAAACAAATCGTAAGTATATTTAGGCAGGATCACAGAATTTATATATATATTTTTTTATTGTGTAAAGGTAGCAAACGAGCATGCAGTCCACCTGATCGTAAGTGGCCACTGCCGCC
>DWNR01003329.1:0-11906 GCA_018250455.1 Polygonus leo | reverse complement strand
CGCCCATGGACATTAGTAGTCATCCCCAAGTACGATTGACCCAAGGTTGATCACAAATGCGTTCCTACCCTTAAGGATTAAGATGTTCGCCTCGTTTGTAAGTGCAAACTGAAACACAATAAATATATTCACGGTGGATTATAAGGGTTCCACCCTGGTTGAACTGTATGAGTTCTACCACCTGGCACAGGTGGCCTTCTTATAGGTAGAATCTTTACGCAGGTGTAAAGCCTAGTCGGTCGAGTTCCTAAATTTAAAAATAAATTATATATTTTTTGCAAAAAGTATACTAGTTTTAGCTTTTAACTCCTTTTGGCAGAAAGTTAAAATGAACTTACTAGGCACAGTGTAGAGATGGACATGATATATTATAAAGAGTTTCATATTGGTAACATCATTATCTACAATGTAAGTACACATTTCCTGATGGTCAGACAATGAGGGTCTATAGAAGTTTTATGAACGTGTGACCGTGATAATGCTTTGCTTGAGGACATAATATTAATTTGTAAACTAATTTGTTAATTATGTAACATAATATTAATTCGTAAAAATTAATAAAATATGTCAGATGAATCATTGGATAATAAAAGGTTATGCATGTCATATGAATCATTGGAAAATAAAATTAAAGGTTTATTAAACGTTCTATTATAAAACTTTTTCAAGAAAATAATGACAAAAAAAACTAGACGTCAAAAATATAAGAAGCGATAAGAAGCTTCCTGGGCATCAGTATGCGTATACCGATGCACTTTTAGTTATATAGATTTTATAATAGTTCATCTAGTCAAAATCAAAATCAAAAATCATTTATTCAGAGTTGGTTCCTTCAAAAGTCTTTTTGAACGCCAAGAAAACTACTACCGCTTCGGAAGATTCTCTATGGAGAAGAAACTCTATAGGTATGCTAATGCATCTTTTCAATAATTTGTATAATAAAGTTTAACTTATACTACAGACTGAGTTATTGTGGAGCCCAAGTCTAATCAGATCAAGCATGCTTATCATTTAACTAATCTTTGATACTCGTACTTTAGTAGGCTTTTTAAATATTTTGAAATTCTCCTGTCGCGGTGTTTGTTACCAAAATACTTCAAAACGGCCCTGATGAAATTTTGCGTGTCTATCGGGTAGGTCCGAAAATCAGTGAACATCTATTTTTATACCCCTAAATGTTACTAATGGCTCCAAACTTTGTCGAAAAGATATATTTTATCGCTTCATCGAAGTACAGAACATAGTGCGCCAAGCCTAATCGTTCTTATTCAGTTAATTTAGTCTATTTAAATACATTTAAATAAAGTAGCAAAGCCCACATATTGCTTCTGCATATTTAATTCAACAGATCCCTAAGACTATTTATATTATAAGAGGAAAATTATGCAGTAAAATATTTCAGCCTACATTTTCCTTTACCTTTACTCCAATAAACATGGTTGTACTTAGAGTAATGCATTTTAATTCAACGACACGACAAGATGATTTTATATATTTCATATATTTGCCATCTGACAATTATTGCTAGAAATGGCAAAGCAAAAAAGATCTTGTACTAGTGAAATTGACAACCACACCTTTTTGACTGAAACACAATTGCTTAAAAACAAGTAAGTACTACGTGGTAGAAATTGTGCAACAGAATCAGTGCGACTATGGTCGTACTGTTGCAACACCGATAAAAAGAAAAAATAAAAGATAATACAAAAAAACAAGTTTTAAAAAAAATGATATGATTAAGTACTTGAACTCGCAGAGTTTGGACTGACAAATTATCCAGTTTCTTATCCATAGAATTAACATACCATAAGCAAAGAATTTGAGTGAACACTAAATTAATATTTAGATGAAACGCACTTATTAGCATTTTCTTCTTGTGTTATTAATAATCGTAAGGTTATCCAATATATGGATAAAGAAAATTTCGTATGAAATTATGAGTTACCTTATTTAACTTTATGTATCGATAAAATATTAAACTTCGAAGGTCTAATAATAAATGGGTCTAGGCCGTCTTAAGTTATAGGCACACAATACATTTAATGTCGTTACGATGCCGTAAAGACTAAAAGCACTTTTTAAGTAGTTCTCGTTATAGCCTTTTTAAATAAGGAAATTTATGGCTTTGAACATAAAGAATAATTTGAAACAAAAATATGAGTTAGAAGACCGCGCTGTCCCAGTTTATATGTATAAAGTTAAAAAACCTTTAAAACATCTTTAACGGTTAATGTATAAGTTGAGGTGTATTAATATTCCGTTCCCGTTTGTAGGTTAATTTATTTTACTTAACTTTTTCCTACAAAGTCAGTTTTTTATAATATTATTATCGTCATCGACCTTTTTACTGAGCTGGGTGTCCTTTCTGATTGAAAAGGCGTTAGTTTATCTAGCTGGCTAAAAGCGATTGAGCAGCCTTTGAAGATAATGAAAAAGCCTCAATTGAGAAAACTATGGGTTTTCTTAAAAAATCTTTCGCCTTCCTTTCAAAATGAGTTCGGTTCAGTAACCTAAATGCGGTTAAATAATTTTCAAGCGCATTTGAGAATAAGATTTAAGCGAAGAAACCATGGGTCATTCTAAGAAATGTTTCCCCGTTAAAGCCGGCATTATAATTCCATAATATTTACATGTTATCTACAATACTTGGTTATTTATTTTGTCAATGGAAATCTGTTTGAACGTCTTGTAGACTAGAAAAATAATAATCACTAATAAGTTCTAATCTACTAATAGAAATCTAACAGTACACAAAACATAGCTTATATGAGATTTGAATTTTAAAGTTAATTAGAAAGTTTTTGTAATTAAAATTATTTAATTGTAATTAACACGATTGTGTAATAAAACGTAATGCTAATTATATGTATACGCAATTTTCGAGTTTCAATTTGCGAATAACAGAATAAAACCATCAACAACGTATAAAACCATAATTGCTTGTGAAATAGTTGCTGCATTTACTTTTAATTTTTTACGACTCGTTGTGCTACATTATATTATACCTAGATCTTAAAGATTCACGTTAGTAACTTTCGCAGATCTCATTCCTCCATAATTTTTATTTTAGTTAAGTTAGTTACAAAATTTATTTCGTTAAAGGATAATTTATTAATCTTTTAAACAGACCACAAAGTAAAGTGAAGCATAAAATGTATAGGTGCAGTGTTTTTTAAGCAATCTGTTAATTTTCATTGTTAATACAATTTTGTGAATGTAATTTATATGAATATGAAATAAACCGTAACGCTAACTTTTGAATATGCAATGAAATCATTAACGAGTTTCAATTTGCGAAGAACAGAATAAAACCATCAAACAACGTATAAAACCATCATTGCTTGCGGAATGGACATGGACATAAACATAGAACGGACATTGGACATGGACATAGACATAGCCCATGGACATAGGAATCCTCCCCAAATAGAACTGAATCGTACCTGAGACAGGCCACAGATACAATACAAACACTAACGAGTAAGATGTTAGACTCATGTGTAAGTTTAGCCGGTTACCACGCCTCTCCAAAACGAAAAACAATAATTGCTTTACAGAGGATTACGATTTTGAATAATTTGCCTCTTTTATAATTTATTTTAAAAGTAAATTAGATACATTCGAATGTGAATTAAATTATTTAATTGTAATTAAAATTACTGTGTAATAAACCATTTTGCTCATTGTTTGTACAATGAAAATCATTAACGAGTTTCAATTTGCGAATAACAGAATAAAACCATCAAACAACGTATAAAACCATCATTGCTTGCGGAATAGTCGCTAGTAGGAACTTCGTTTCTGTCGGTAATCCGCTCAATTCAAGAGTTAGATGTGAACTTTACTGGCGAGCAAATGAAGTAAATTGGATTTGATTTCCGTCTACAACTCCCGTTTTGTGATTCCACAACCACGAATCTTTGCACACACACACACTTGACTTATACGTGAAAGTTGGATATGAGGCGTTCTTTGTGTGATTATGTGAATGTACATAATTGTTATTTGACATTGAATGAACTATATGTTCATATAAGTTCTTATGATTTTTCGGTGCTACTTTCTAATTTAAAATATTTATTTAAAAATCAAAATACAAGTTAAGGATGGTTATTGTAACGTCATTTTCTAAGAATGTTGTGATATGTTTTTTTAGTCAGATATTGATGCAAATATTACATTTTAAACAAATATTTTTGGCTTATCCTAAAGTAAAAAGCCTCAAGCATTTTTTATATTAAGTATTTTTATTGTCAAAGATTAATAGGAGTATATAAATATTTAATTTTAATTCTATTATTTTCTGCCAAAAATATATAGTTGACAAAATCATAACAAGAAAAAATTTGGCTATTTCAAATAAAAAAATATTTTGCAATATACAATTACAAACGAAATTACTACTGCATTAACGGGGTATATTCTCCTTAAATAACTATTCACATTAGCGGTACACTAGTGAACGTCAAATAGTAAATGGCTTCTTTGATTCGTAGGTAATAAAACATGATATAGTGTTTGAATTTAAACAGATACTATTAGTGTTTACCGCTACTTAAAATGTGCCTCCATCACTTCATAAATTTGTTTTCTTGGCTACACCCGAGGCTAAGTACCTATCTCCGCAAAAATTATTACGCGTAAACATATTTATAAAATCTTATATCCACTGATAACTAGTTTAGATGGTTTCAGATAGAAAAGTATTTTATGTATTAAAACATTGAAGTATGAATACGAGAAATGTTAACAAGTTGAATCTTTAAAAAGATCTACAAGTGAATAAAAATACTTTAATCCAGTTAAGGTAAATTTCTTGAAAGGAGACACGTATCCTCCGTGATTGTATAGTTTCTATAGAAAAACACTTTAAAATCTACTTATGCAGTTCGAAGTCACATCTTAGGACCATGTTCTTCATTGATAGGTTATGTTATAAATGACGTACTGCATGTATTTTTATAATGCATCAAAATAGTAAGATTTTCCCCAATTAGCAATTTAAAAAATTATAAAAAGAATAGTAATCAAAATTTACAAGAGAGAGAGGAAACTACCATTAACAATTGGTTCAGATGGTTGAATAAGAAATCTTACAATAAAAGCTTTAAAATATTAATCAACAGGTAATACAGAGCATAGTACTTAGTAATAAACTTCTACAATTAGCACTTAAACTGATCACTAACCATTAATCTACAAAAAAGTCGTCGTACGACCTTGATTTGTCGAGAACGATAAACGCGTCGTGAGTCGGACGACGATTCGGATCGCAACGTTTGTCGTGCACGAGATCCGTGCCTTAATTAAAACGGCCCGATTTATGAAATCGCATTATCGACACGTAACTGGGTTAATGCTTCCCATTCGTTTTGTTTGCGTCCGCGTAACTGTGTGCCGTGAACTTGATGCGATTTTCCGGGGCAACATAAAAGTGATTTTGTTTTGTTCTTTAGGGCTTTGGTGTTATGGAGACCATTTCTCGTAAAATCAGAGTCATTTATATGAATATGAATTATTTTGCAGGGTGGTAGAACTCATGTAGTTCGACCGGGGAAGTATCAGCGCCACCCTCTTAATTCTCCGTGAAGCAATTTATTCTGTTTCTTCTGGCTTCTCTCGCGACGCATTTGTGGTCAACCTCACGTATCATTTAATCGTACTCAGGGATGACTACTAATGTCAATGGGTGGCAGTGACCACTTACCATCAGGTGAACTGCATGCTTTTAGGCTACCTTTAAGAGGTAAAAAAAATATGCTTTACTGTGATATATATATCATTTTTTCTCTATGCTTCCTTTCTCTCTCTATCTCTCTCTGTCTTCCTATTAGTCGCTTTTACACTGTCCAAATATGCACAGGTGTGAACTCAATGATATACATAGGGCAACTATTATTATATTACTACGGTAGACTCTATTTATAAGAATATATTTATACACCATACTTTCATAGTCTATTAATTAATCCACTTAGAAATTGCATAGTTACCAAAATTTTCTTCTGAAAGACCCAATACTATCTTAATTAAGAAATGCTACTTAATGATCTATCTAATATAAATACCATAAACTGACAATATTTTATCAAATGTGTACATAAACACACAATGTTGCCCAATCTTCCAATAATACGTTCTTACAAAAACTAAACCTCGAGCATCAAGACAGTAGTCGTACGAATTAGTTGAGGATCAATTTACCATTAAATCGTAGTCTGTATCGCACGATTCGCTGTTAGGGCCTGGAGTCACGTCCCTCGTGCAATTAAACCGTCTTTCTCTAGCCTTTAATTTAGCTATCACAGGTTCTTAGGTTGAATATATTGCTCTGACTAGTAATTAACGGGACGGGTCTAGGGGACTAACGGAGCTGCCGTCAAATTACGAGGTAACTGAGGAGGGATATTTAGCGAAATAACGTTCTATGTCTAATCTTGTTATTAATAGAAGAGATAGTAATGAAACGGCTCTAGAAGTACTTAGGAGTAAGTATTTATTTCTTTTTGTTACAACACATGATTTAAGCTTAGATATAGCGTCTCGTGAACCGCTTCAGTTACTAGGAGTGATGAATTCTAAATAAATTAAATTCATGTTAACATATAATATTAACTTAAACTAACATCTTCTTTGTACTTTCTTGTTTTTCCAGGTTTGCCACGAGTTTTACCGTGATTATCATGCATGATAATAGCACTTAACATCATGAGGTCTACATTTATAGCCATTTGCTACTATACTACAGTTACACAAAAACAGTGCTAAAGTTTAGAGTTAATAAAATTCAAAAAAATAAACTCTAATTGGGAATCGTTTTAAAACAAAATGCATATTAATCTGCTCGTTATAATACGCGAAACTTCAAAGAGAATTTTGAAAACATTTCGACTGTTCGTTAGAATATACACTTGACTGAGCAAAGTATTCGTTCGATCGTAATAATGATATTTCTCTCGAACAGTCTGCATTCTTTTGTAAGTTTACTTTGATTCTTGCACTATGAGGGGAGTTTTCTAATTAATCTGAATATTATGGATAGAATGCAGTCTTGACAGTTATTCGATCTGTTTTAACTTTTGAGAATTAAAATAGAAATCCTCCAAGTAATAAAAGACAGCGAATTAAATGGTTGCAAAAATAGATCTCTTGTATAAAGTGATTACTCTAGAAGGCGAAAAAAAACTAAGTGCGAGATTTTTAATTTGATATTGGAGACTACACTAAACTTTTGGCATTTGAATCTGGTTTGTTTAGGATTTCAATAATATCATAAAATCATACTTTAATAATATATTTACGGAAAAGAATAAACAGGTTTGAAAGAACTAACAATTTATAAATGTATCACCTTTTATAAAAATATCTATTTGACAGCATTCGATTAATAAACAAAGAAACTGAAAAGTTTTTGAACATAATGTTTCACTAGAAGACCTGCAAATAAAATTACAATAGGAACGTTGAAAGAGATGATGTCAAAGCAATTAATTGAGTAATTCCAATTCAACAGGCTTCAATATAACTTTTATCTTCCTTATTTTACCTTATTATAAGCTGACCTGTATGTAATCACATTATGTAAATTTTGGGAACTCATATACAACATCAAGGATATTTAATTAAAGTTTATTACAAAATTTATTTATTTTGTCATCGTTTGCTTGTTTAAACTGACCACCTCAACTATACCACCCATTTCTGATACCGCCATTGAAGCCGTATTACGTGAACCACGTTTGTTAAATTAAAGACCGTCGTGACATTGCGTCGTGGCGATACGTATCAATAATTAATCACGTGTCAAATTTATTTTGGGTGGCTAAATATGTCACGCTCCTAAATAGAAATGTTGGTTTAGTTTAGTTACTCCGATTAATTTTGGTTAGTTTGACAGTACACTGGTTTTTATTATTTATCGTATAAAGGTAGCAGACGAGCATGCTGTCCACCTGATGGTAAGTATTTGTGATGCGATTGTGACGGCAGTGACCACTTATCATCAGGTGGACTGCATGCTCATTGGCTACATGCATTCGATAAAAAAAGTTGTCACTGTCGCCCGTGAACATCAATAATCATCCCCAGGTACGATTAAGACATACCTAAGTTTGATCACAGATGCGTTGCTACCCATGAAGACTAAGATGTTCGCCTCGTGTATAAGTATAGCCGGATGGTTTCCGGCTCTCCAAACCGAAACACAAGAAGAGCTTCACGGAGGATGAGGGTACAGCCTTATGACAACTTAAATAAATTTCTGCTTAATTTAAAAATGTAGTAGATAAGAAGTCATCGTTTGGGCAAAGGAGATTTTAGTCAAAATTAGTACTGGGTTTTAATAGATTTTTAATATAAATTGTACGTAAAAATATTCCTGTATTTCTAAATTCCTATACTGCAAAGGAGTAAAAATTCCAAAGTAAGTCAGTTTTATACATTAAATAATTAAGTCCAAGTTCTTCCATGCAGACTATGCTGGTGGCGAATGTAAATTCTTTTCTCAATAAATTAATAAAGAAAAAAATAATTTGACTAAATGAATAAAATATGGTATATTACGCTTAGAAAGTAAATAAGGAAGCATAACCCAGAAACGAATTCTTCGTCCAGGAATGCCACGAACAAATAACACAAGTTCTTAAGCTGAACTTATTCGTTTTCATATTCCGACGGACGAAATATTCCGGAAAAATGTCCCGCTATTACGGGAAGTCTCGCTCCAAAACACAGGATTGACGACTCTTAGTACGAGTTAGTTCTATTAATACTCTTTATATAATTATATAGTTATATATACTTTATATATAGCTGAAGTGGCAATGGGCTGGCCACATCGCTCGGAGGACCGATAACCGATGGGGAAGTTTAGGCAAAAGGAGTACATGTCGCCCCCCAACCAGATGGATTGACGACCTGAAGAAGACGGCGGGAAACCGCTGGGTTCAGAGGGCACGCGACCAGTTAGAGTGGCTCCTATTAGGGGAGGCCCATGTCCACTAGTGGAACTCAAAAGGCTGATGGATGGATGAATGGATGGATCATATGGATATAGTTATGTCTATCTACGTCCATGTAAACTATGCTGATAGTGAAAAGGCAAAAAAAATGTAGATGAACATTGAAAGGAAACATATTTTCTTCTCAAGAAACTAATGAAGGAACAAATTGGAGAGATGAAAAAAGAAAGCTATATTAAGAACAGAAAGTTAATACAAATACAAGCAGAACTCAGAAACGAATTCTTCGTCCAGGAATGCCACGAACAAATAACGCAAGTTCTTAAGCTGAACTTATTCGATTTCATATTCCGTTGGACGAAATATTCCGGAAAAATGTCCCGCTATTATGGGAGGTCTCGCTCCGAAACACAAAATTGACGACTCTTAGTACAAGCCACTTCTATTCATACTTATTATACCTATAGTTATATATATGTACGTCCATGCACTAGGCTGGTAGTGAATGTAAATAGAGTACAATTATCGATGAATATTAAAATGAAACATATTTTCTTCCCAAAAAACAGAATGATTTGACAAAAAGAATAAAATAAGATACGAATATGAATAGAAAGTAAATACAAGAAGGACGGCAGAACCCAGAATCAAATTCTTCGTCCAGGAATGCCACGAACAAATAACGCAAGTCCTTAAGCTGAACTTATTCGTTTTCATATTCCGACGGACGAAATATTCCGGAAAAATGCCCCGCTTTTACCAGAGGTCTCGCTCCGAATAACAAACTCATCCCGAAAATCGGCTTATGGATGTCATTAAATTTATACTTTTTAAATCCGCTGCGGACACTGATGTGGAGTGACAACCGTTATACTTGCGCAACGATAAACGAAATCAATAAATCCGTGCTCTGTACTGGTACTTGTCGTATAATCGGATTAGGAGTTAAACGGAGACAGTTAAGGTGCGGTTTCGCTGCGAGCATTCGACTAGCGAATTACGACTGATTTTGTAAGTACTGTGTAATCGGATGGAGATAATTCGAGATCAGGCTCAATGGAACATTCTACATCATAAAATAAAATATTTTGGAAATTTTAATAAAGAGCCTATATGTGCAACTAAAGATTTATTAATCTGGAAGAACTTGGAAATTCAGTGAAAATTTAATATTGACTTAGTGATCTCAAATTTGTCAATAGTTGACGATTGCTAGCTTCTTCGGACTGTTTTGGCTGTTTCATTAATAATGCTATATTATAAATAGAAATAACATTTAAGCCAATAGCTGTTTTGAACTTACAACTGCTTAGGTTTTTGATGACATATGAAGGTGTAAACCTGATATATTTTTATAAATTGTGAAGGTTTACATACAGATGAGACAATATTATTAGACTATAATTGTCACCGAAAGAAAACAATACATGTCATTTTTTGTTCACCGTCGAAACTCCGCCTTAACTTCTGCCCACGTTCTGACATTGGCCAGCAATACAAGCTGTCATGTCGTGTATGATATTACTAACTCAATTTTCTTCAAGCGAACCGCCAGCGAGCTCAGTGATGATTGGACCCCACTAAATTGTTAAAAAACCTTTTTGATGGTTCAAGTCCAAATGTTAAGTCGAGAATCAGTCTATTGATGCGTGAAGTGCATTCGGAATCGAATAAGTCGGCACCGTTATGGAAGTTCCAACTATAATGGGACATAACTTGCCGTTCGTTCCTTAAAAAGTTAATCTGTGATATCCGGACCTGATTTTACCTTACGTAGTCCAAATTTGTTGAAGCATTATTGGATAAAGTCTTGGGAATAGTTCAGAAACCACTTTCATAAAGGATTTTTTATTATTTTTATATTATACATACAGGATAAAAAAAAGTTGTATACTAACCCATTATTTTGAACGAAATACTTTATTGTACACGAAACAATTTTCATGTTTCGATTTGGTGAAGCATGGTTGCCTTCTATACTTATGAACAAGGCGAACATCTTAGTCCTCAGGAGTAGCAACGAATCTGTGATAAAGTTTAGGTATGGTTTAATTGTTCTTGGGATGATGATGATGTCCATGGGTGGCATCGACCACTTACCATCAGGTGGACTGTATGCTCGTTTGCTAATTTTGTACGATAAAAAAACTATTCAGTTTGCACGCTTTTTTACCTCGTACGTAAGATGGGTTCTTCAAAAAAGGCGAGAAAAGAGGTCTCCTCCAAAGCCGGCGATGCATTGTCGGTCCCTCTGGTGCTGCAAATGTCCATTGGCAACGGTGTCTACTTACGAAAAAAATAAACCTTCACGAGAAACCTGGGGTTTGATAAGTCTGCCTATTCGCACTTGACTAGCGCGCACTGCGGTCTATTAAATCTTTCTCATTATGAGGAGAGACCTGTGCACAGTTATGGAGCAATAAAAGTTTGTAACAACAGACCACATTCCAGTGCTGGCCTAAGACGAACGAGCTAATTTCACGCAATTTAGAGATACTTTTCAAATATCTCTAAGTTATTCTAGAGTTCTTGATGATGATTTGCTTCATCGAAAATTAGGTAGAAATTAATTTCTAAAGAGCACATAACAGAATCAAAACCAGAGATGCGTGCCGAGGATTCAATACCAGACCTCCCCGTAAGAAGCCGGAATCTTTATCATGTAATATTTTATTAATTTAAATGCCCATGTCATATAGATTTGCAAGCTAGTTTTTTTCACAGTTCAAATAACATTAAAATCGGCCAAGTTCGAATCGCACACACAGGGTTCCGCTCCACCGTATGAGTTTTACATTCATTTAGTACATGTCTTTTTTTATCTAATAAAGGTAGCATACGAGCATGCCGTCCACCTGATGGTAAGTGGTCACTGCCGCCCATGGACATTAGCAGTTATCCCCAAGTACGATGACATTATACCTAAGTTTGATCACCGACGTGTTG
>DWNR01003328.1:0-11906 GCA_018250455.1 Polygonus leo | reverse complement strand
AGAACCGTGCCATTTGGCACTCGATACTCTCTGCCTACCCCGTTAGGGATTTGGCGTGAAGATGTGTGTGTGTATGTGTGTGTGTGTATTAACACAGCCGCTTTAACACAAAATAAAAATATAGAAAAGGATAAAAGAAAAACAAATCTAATGGATCAAGGAAACAGTATAACATATTTCTACAAATACATTTTCAAATAACGCTATTGATAAGACACGGAATCCTTCGTATGCGAGTTCGACTCGCACTTGGCAAATTATTTTCCTTTCATGTAAATTTTTTATCTGCACATAATTTTCTTGCTGCTTCGTTTCCTTTTTGAATAAAAATATTCTACGTGTCCAATTTTCATGGACTATAATTTTCCCACGTGACAATGTTTAAAACCTGGCAGTGCCTAAACACTTTTACATTTTCATATCCTATTCAGAATGCTTTTTATTTTCCAAAGACGCTCGAACGATCACGACGGGGGAAAGATGCGGTCCTCGAAATTAATTCATGCTAAAATTTCTCGAATGTATTTCTATTTCAATTCGGTGTAGACTTTTCCAATTTCTCGTTCAACTCACCTTCAAGTTTTGTCTCGCGGACTTTTGTTATTTACCGAAACGGGCACACAATTTGCGTGAACGGCGCTTCAATATTTTATAGAGTTTCTTTATACATTTACTGTTGATATCGTTACAATGAGTGCTGATTGTATCTTTTATATAAGGAGGTATTGTTTAAATGACTTTAGTGTAAGATTTTCGCCATTAGTTTAAGTTAACGACTGTTCGACTGCAAAGGGACCACTTGTTTTTATTTAACTTTTATTTTACGTATTTATATTTCATTTAACGTATTTTGATATGAAGGTTGCAAAGAATAAAGGTTGTGAAACTTGCTCGTACGTTTGTCAATTTGATTGAGGTATGTATTGTCATTTAAAATGTCCTTATAAACATTGATTAACTACTTACAGAGCATGAATATAACCTTTATATAACTTACACACACACACACAAATCTTCACGCCAAATCTCTAACGGGGTAGGCAGAGGGTATCGAGTAGTATATAACTTATAATTTACTATAACCCTTATTTCTGAAAAGAACCAATAAATCATTTTGTTACAAGTGCAAGTGTATAAGTTCATATTCTTTGAAATACAAAATACCAAAAAAACCTTTGCACGTTTTACCTAACCTAACCTAAACCCAACGATATCTTAAAGTAAAAAATGTTTACTGAAAATTTAGCTGTAAGTAAATAAATTAAATTGAATTTTAAACGTCGTTGTTTGTTGAGGGGCGAATTTCGCTGACGACTTGACGCACAAGTTCTTTGAGGTTTCGGCTTTCAAAGCGTAGATCAAATAATGCTTATATTTTTCAATAATTAAAAGAAAACTTGAATGGTATACCTACTTTGATTCTGTATTAAATTAAAATGTATTTTTATTATATAAAGGAACAAAAGACCATGTAGTCTGCCTAAAGTAAGTGGAATCTGCCGCCCATGGGCATAAGTAGGTTATCATCACCATCACCTAAAGCTGTCTACAGGATCCTATATTATCATCATTAGAGTGCCCTAAGGAATAAGATGATTGCTTCTTCTGTAAGTATTCATGTAGATCCTGAGGAATAATCATCTTATTTCTCAGAATATACAACCGCAACCACTCCTCTCTAAAATGAAACACAAGAATTGCTTCACAAAGGATCATGAGGCTGACAGTGATACCTCCCCTATACGAATAATATGAGTTCTATCTCCTGCCATTCTGGTTGGCTGGTTTTTGGGGTATGGTTTTCAAACTTCAAATTTCGTTTGATTTTTCGCAATTCACGGGTTTATTTTATCCTCGCAGAATGCAGATCAAAGGATGTTTTTCTTGCTTTGCGCAAATCAATTTCTTATATATTGTATTGTATATTCAAACAATACATAAGTTGTTAATTAGTATGCATAAACTCTACGTACATCGAATGTTGTTTTAAAACATTTTGTGTATATTATGAACTATTTCTAATTTTTAAAACGTAAAACACAACTGAAATTTTATACTTTCATTGAGGCCTGTTAAAATATTTTTTCACGGATATCCTGTATTTCATACGAGTATGTAATATTTTGAGGATTTCTTCTCTCAGACGGGTAAGTAGCGTAGTAACTATTACTAGTACTTCGTTGACCATCCGTCCTTGCATCCTCATAATAGATAGATACTTGATTATTTTACAGAATGTGTGTTACTTAGAAGCTTATTTACCGCTTACCGCGCCGACTTACCGCTATTTTAGGCTTTGTTTTCATCTTAAATACTAAAGTACTTTAAATGTATATATTTTAAATGTAAAGGTTTTGTAAGATATCCTTAAGGTATGCAAGGAACCCTTCATGTGCTAGTCCAACACACACTTGACGGATTATCTTGATTTATACGAATCTATTACAACAAATGTACGGCTTCTCAATTTTCTGAATATCACTTTGTTGCATTGTACGCGACTAATCCTTGTACAAAAAACATAAACCGTATTTTTCACTGGTCTGGTTCTCAATCATCATATTTCATTAGATTTGTCGCAAGTCACGAGTACTCATACGAGTACTTTGAGGGGTTTTCCTCTCAAAATGCGGATCAAAGGACGTTTTTCTTGTTTTGTTCGAATCAATTACTTTGAACATATTGTATGGCTTGTCAATTGTTTGAATAAAACGTACGTATTTGCATTGAAAATTATTTGAAAGCATTTATTATTCTTTATAAACTCCACTCGCTTTGTAAAGTTCACATAGATTGATTGATTGATATTATTATTGTTTGAAAAAACAGATTTATTAAATTATTGTTTTTATTTGTATGCATCCTAAAATGCTTTAGGCTATATACCGAAATTTGTTAGTACAAATAAATATAACCGGCCAAGTGCTAGTCAGTCTCGCACACGAAAGTTTCTGTACTATTATCAATAAAAACAGCAAAGCAAGGTTTAGCTATCACGTTTCCATGAGATACAGCCTGGTGACAGATAGACGGACAGACGAACCGCGAAGTCTTAGTAATAGGATCCCGTTTTTACCCTTGGGGTATCTACGGAAACCTCAAAAACATAAACGTTTCTACATAATGTTTGTAGAGAACGTGTGTATTAGTAACTAGCTGTACCCGCGGCTCCGCCCGCTACCCCACCATTTAGGGGTTGAATTTTTATGGCCTAAAACATGACCGGGGGTCTTCTCGACAGTTTAGTCAAGTAAGCATCAAAATCCCTTCAGCCGTTTTTAAGTGATGCGCGGTCAAATAAACAGACAAACAGATAAACAGATAAACAGATAAACAGATAAACAGATAAACAGACAAACAGACAAAAATTCTAAAAACTATTGGAACGTGTTCTGTTATCGATTCTAAGTATCCCCAGCCAATTTTTTTTCGAATATCTTCCATTTTGACCCTCTTTAGCTTTATTATATGTATAGATTTACTTTGCCAGATGGAAGGAGTCGTGTAGTTCGACCGGGAAGATACCACCGCCACCCTCATACGTAATTACATACTTTTTTATTAATCTATCATTATATAATTACAAAATAAAAAAAGTTATGTAGTTCGTTTCATTTTTTCTTTTTCGTAACTCAACACTACTACGCTAGTATGTACGGTCAAAAAAAATCTGTAAATAATTGTTTTTTTTAGATCTGCTGGTTTTTAACGAATATAATGATGCTAGCTAGGTAAGTTTACAAGCAAATAGTGAATTCGCTATCTTGTCACTTAATATCATAGAAACTATTATTTATGTGAGATATTGTCAATATGCATCAATAATAATAAATAATTTACAATTAATGATACCATCATTTATTCCTTCACTCCAGCAAAATACCTTCAAAAGGAAAAAATGTCAATTTTCGTGAAATAAAATCTTCAAAAAAATTGTTACGTCAGATCAGGGGAAGTCTAAAAATTAAATTGCAAATGGATTCGCTTTTCGCTTGTCAATTTTCGTCGACCATCAGTTTTGTCAGCCCGTCAATTCCTGGCGTTCAAAAATTCGTCGTATTTTCGGTTTTTGACAATGTTTACAGAATTGGGGTCGTAATCTGATGAAAAAATCTATTAACGATTATTATACAAGATTGATAGAGATAATAATACCCTTTTTTAAATCTAAATATGTTATTAAAAACTTGCACCAGTTTTGCCTGCAGCAAGTTTTAAATTTATTTATGATTTCTGAATCCGTCCAGAACATTTTGCGTAAAAACAAACTAACAAAAAGTCAAACACGGTGTAACGCCACTATTATAATAAGAATTCGTCAATCTTTTCAAAAAAGTTTACACCCATGGAGACTACAAAATATATAAATTAGGTTTTATGTGTCCACTAGTTGCTACCTACAACAATCTTCAAATTTATTTATATTATTATTTTCTCTAGATCGGGAGGTATTCTTTTTTATAAAAAGTAAACTTTACTAGGTCCTAAAACTCATATTGTTCGACCGGAGAGGTACCACCGCTACCCCCTCCGTAAAGCAATCCTTGCGATTTGGTTTGAAGTGGTTGACGACTATACTTACGAAAGATGCAATCATCTTAGTCCTCAGGGGTAGCAACACATCTTTGGTCAACCTCCGGTCATTAAATCGTACTTGGGAATGATTACTAATGTCGATTGTCGATGGGCGCCAGTGACAGTCTGCCATCAAGGAAACTACACGCTCGTTTCTACGCTTATATGAAAAAAACCTGAACCTGCTTTTTCTGTACCCTATAAAAGTGTACACAAAATTTCAAGCGTAACAAGAGTCATGTTTCCATTTATATAGTTTAGAACAGTGGAACTCAACCTTTTTACACACGGGCTGCAAACACGCGTTAAGCGTGGTGTCACAGGCCGCAAAAAAAAAAACAATTTTAACAACTGTGAACGGATTTGCTCCCAAATTTCGTTATCAACGCGAAAAAAAAAACAAAAAAAGAAAGACACTAGTAAAAAAAAGTTGTCATCATACATTGCTATTTGTTCATTTTTTTATATATTCCATGGTCCGGAGTCCTCAGCCAAAACACAAACTTATACCTACTTACGAGTAATCAATTTATAATAATTGTTTTGTTTTGTTTTTATGTTATATCTTATTAAGCATGCTGTGTTCACTTTATTCAGAATGAACACTATCGTAATGTTATTTGACTAAGTATTTGTGGACCAAATAAATACAAAAATAAAATCAAAATGATTAAATATAAAGTAACACAAGATGCGCCAACTTTAGAAGCCCGGTCTGCACACGTAGACCATGGGCCGCAGGTTGAGTATCTCTGGTTAAGATTGTTTACATCAATCTTGCTAATCCGTATACCTATGTATACGTATGTAACTCGCAGTGTAATTGTACTAAACTAATTAACTCGATAAAACGAGTTTACTGTTGCTGGATACCAGCCAGCTAATTAACGTTAATTAATTAAAATGCATCATAATTAACGCAATTAAACCAATGACATAGCTAGTCAAAACATCGTTTTGGTAGTAGTACAAACATACAGCTCAATTTTATCAAGCGCCATTTTAACCTTATATACAGGGTGTCCCAAAATTCAACGATAATCCGTGAACTGGAGGTAGTCCTGCTTATGCCTGTCAAGAAAAAAAAGGTTTGAAAACAATCGGCCAAGTGGTCTTTGAGATATTCACATTTTTCGAAAATTCGAACTTTCCACTTTTTATTTTTTTAATTTTTTGGATATCTTTTTTATTATTTATGATTTGGCATAAAAATACCTTCCTTCCTTAATCGCGTAACTTTGTCGCGTGACAGAAAAACCTTTTCCAGGTCAGCTAGAACTACTATTTAAATGAACTAATAACCCCGGAGAGCGTCGTCCTGACTCTCAAGGTAAACAAAATTCCCATAATACGCGTAAACGAACATCAAGATACGAGATTTTAAATATTGAGATTTCATATCTCCCAGAAACAGTATTAAACATCTGGATAAAAGGCTAAATATCCTATGCCGTCGTCTGTGTCTCTGATGTCGTTTGCACAACACTATGTAGCTTAGTTGTAAAAGAATATGTATATATAAATAACAAATGAAATACACATTAGGACTGAACATCCTTATTTATGAACCACAAACCGACATTAGGACACCGACACCGAAATTAGGACACCTACACCGATATTAGGACACCAATACCGACATTAGGACACCAATACCGATATTAGGACACCGACACCGACATTAGGTCCACAAACCAACATTATGACACCGACACCAACATTAGGATCACAAACCGACATTATGACACCGACACCAACATTAGGTACACCGACATTAGGACCTCAAACCGAAATTAGGTCACCGACACCGACACTAGGACACCGACACCGATATAAGGACACCGACACCGACATTACGTCCACAAACCAACATTAGGCCACCGACACCGACATTAGGACGTTCACCCAATCTTATTTATGAACCACAAACCGACATCTGCCCTGCAGTGTAATCGTCCTAAAGTAATTAACTCAATATAACGAGTTGATTTACCGTCGCCCGATATCAGCGAGTTAATTAACGTTAATTAATTGATATGACAATGTCACCAGAATATCAGGTTTAACGCAATTAAGCGAATGGCTTAATTTCGTATGGTAACCAAGCTCTACGTAATAGTCAATATATCATTTTGGTCATTCGTAAAAGTACTGAACACGCACACTTAGACTAATGACGAAAATTTCTCTACGAAATATCAGGTTTGACGCAATTAAGTGAATGGCGAAGCTGTGCATATTAGTCAACATATCATTTTAGTAAAATACTGGACGAACCTACGTGTAGCTCTGCATGTTGATCAAGACGCCATTTTCGTAGAAACTCTGACCAAGAATAAACCCCAATGAAACTAAGTATCATATTTATAATTTAATGCATAAATAATCCATGTTACAATGTTCATCCGCACTTGTCTTTGAAACTACTAAAGCGATTTTAATGATGTTTTAAACATATATGTATAATTTCGTCAAACTCAAGACACCCTTTTTTTGAACCCAGCTGGACATCGTTGCGATAATGTTACAAATAATCAATTATATTGTCAGTTATGACTATTATATCTGCCCCATTTATCCACATACCTGAATGTTCATTGCAATTTAAATGTCTCAAATTAATTAACCCGATACAACGAGTTGAAATATCTTCACCTGATACCTGCGAGTTAATTGACGTTAATTAATTGAAATGAAAATGTCACTACGGAATATTCAATTAACGCAATTAAGCAAGTGTCATATTAGCCAATCTGTCATTTTGGTAGAAGTAGTGAATAGTAATGATGAAAATGGTATAGAGTTTGCCAGGTGTAAGAAGTAGTGTAGCTCGACCAGAGAGGTACCACTGCCACCCTCATAATACTCCGTGAAGCAGTTCATGTGTTTCGATTTGATGTGTTTGCCGGCTTGCATGCACGTGGGGAACATATTAATCTTCAGGTTAGCAAAGCATCTTTGATCAAACTCAGGTATAATTCAAATTTATTTGGGATGATTACTGATGTTCATAAGCGGCAATGACCAGGTACCATCAGGTGGATTGCATGCTCGCTTGCTACCTTTATACGACAATAAAAAATCATGTATCGACATGAATTTTAGTATATACCTTTTCAATCGTTAAAAGGTATAACTATGACTCTAAAACGATTTATTTGAAAATTACAAATATTTCAAATCCTCATAAGACCTTTCTTTTGACACAAAACAGTTTGGAAAAAAAATCTTATTTGTCCCTTGAATACACCTTCTATATTCAAAAATAGACCTCAATAATATTGAAACTCCCGCAAAGGTCTCATCTCTAAAATTAGCTATTAACTAAATTCTCATTAGGCTCTACCATCCTAAGATACCGAGCTAAGATATTCCGATAGGCAGCTAATCTTCATAATCTGTCAAACTTCCGACCCTCGTCTTTAAATTGTGACAAATTGTTCCCTGACGTCACGAGGACTCCATTGTTATACACAAATACTACTCTTGTCAAGGGAGGACGATATAAGATCGATTAATGGAAGAATTTAATTTTTGGTGTCAAAAATCGATCTTGAGAATCATGTTTTTGTTGTAATAAATATATATTTTAAATTAAGTTATCTTACTAATATACGGGGTGGAATTTTTAGTGAAATTTTCCCTGCAGTGTAATTTTCTAGTTCCAATATTTAGAGCACTTTCTCTCCAGCTAGCGTTAAAAATATCATACTGTATACTTAGCCAAATAGCCGTATTGTTTATTGAATCATACCTGAGGTTGATCACAGATACGTTGCTACCCCTGAGGTCTAAGATGCTCGCCACGTTTATTTGTATAGTCAACAACCACTCTAACCCGAAATACAAGAATTGCTTTTTGGAGAATTATGAGGGTGACGATGGTACCTCCCCGGTCGAACTACACGAATCTACCGCCTGGTAACTTGCAAGCTACTAGATGTAGCTGGCGTTAGAGATCGTATACAAACCAGGTCATTTTATTTCCAATGTCGACGCGTTATCATTGTCCCGTTATGTCATCCGGTACAATTTAAATAGTTATAATTATAAACAATATTTTAAGAACCAGTTTATCCATTATACCATCAACGAAATATAATATAAATGCACGTCCAGTCTCACTAGATCTCGATTATTCTGTGCCCCGTTGTGAGGAAATCTTATCTCAATTAAATAATACAGCCTATATACTTAAGGTAACGTGAACCCCTTATAATGCTCCACATTGATAACGAAACCAAAAATTACTATTTCATATTTACTAAGATACATCACTACGAGTAAACGCAAGCAAAGGCGTTTGGAATGGCGTGGTTGCTGGCTATACTTACGACAGCGAACATCTTAGTCCTTTGGAGTAGCAACGCATCTGTGATCAACCTTAGAAACGATTAAATCGTACTTGAAAATGATTACTAATGTACAGTGCCAACCGGCAGTGACCACTTACCGTCATGTGGACTGCTCGTTCGTTTAGTTCGTTTCTCGGCTGCTAATGGACATAGAGTTGTTAGCTGCGAAGCTGCGACTGTGCTTACATCCCCAGGCGCAGTGATTGTTTTCAATATTTTATATTTGAAAAGGGAATTGTACATTCTTTAAATTCTTGAGTGCTTGTTGATAAGTTGTTTGTGTGTGTTTTGCGTGCGCATGTGTGTGTGTGTTGAATATTTATATGTTGTTTATTGCACCTCCTAAGATGGTCACAAATTACTATATTTGAACTATCATCATCTAATTCTTATACCAGACAGAATATGGATTTCGGGTGAGAATACTTGCAGTGCAAATGAAGCCTGAAGTCACTATAATTGAACCATATCTGATGACACAGTCCGATATGTTATTTTCGTTCGAAATATTTCTTAATTTTCTGAGTGCCTGGAAGATAACGGTTTTAAGCGAGGCTGTATTTTGTTCTTAGTTACATAGTTTATTAATTTTTATTTTTATCACGCATATGATTTATGGTGTGCAAACAATAAAAAGTATTTTTGTCTATCTATTTTAAAATATCACCTTGCGTAATCAAATACATTCATACATAAACGAAAATACACTCCAAAAATCACTCCCCTTCGTGGCAAAAATTATGACATGATACGTTTGCCAAAATGACTCCACATATCCAGTGTTCCCGTCTTCCCGCAGATACAATCAATACGACTGGAACAGGACATTGACGAGGGTGAACTGTCACTTTTGTCAGACATGTCCTGATTTGTCAGCTACAAACACGACACGTTGTAACTATGTTGGTGTTTGCTAAATAGTAAATGAAATTGTGGACTTATGAAAGTGTAGAAATTATTTTTACGTGTAACATATATTTAAATTATGTTATATAACCGTCCAAAATGATACGTTAGCTGACTATCAACATAAAAATGACATGTTTTCTGAAATTACGTTGCGTACGGCTTAGCGCTGAATCATTCGTTGAATTACAATTTGAGAGAATGCATTTTACTCATTTTGCATGGCTAGCGCCAAATAAATCGTTATGTTTTGCGACCGAATCTCCAGCTAGCGTAGTTGAACCAAGATTGAGTGACATCGGAGACGTAGCACGCTGAGCAGCCGCGTAACGCCGACGGATCGCTTTAAATAAGTCTGGTTTGTCGTCCCCATCAAATACAAGAGCTGATAAATCAGGCGCTAATTTTAAACACAGTGCGTTCAATAGTTATGCTACTATATTTACGCTACGTTATATATATTTGTTAGTTAATTAAGTTTGTTTAATATAGAAGTAAAAAAAGTTAGATTCAAATTATAGCTAAGTTAAAGCTACAGTTTATGTAAATAAAATTTTCTACTTTCAAGAAAAGTTCGCTTCATTTTCCTCCAATTAGAAAGGAGTTTATAAGCTGCAGTTGTCAAAGGGACAGTTGATTAAAGCTTAAAGAATTTATCGGAAAGTCTATTACGATCTTCGTTAGTCTCTCGATCGGAAAGAATTTGAGATAAGTTTGCAGTGTACAAAGTTGTAGATAATAAAAATATAACTTGATCTGAAATAAATCTGAAAGATAATTAGAAGTAGTCATAGCTTTGTAGACTGACCGGGTTCGAATCCCAGGCCAGTCCATACGAACTTTTGATTTTCAGAAATTGCACGTATTAACATATATAATTAACTAACTACTACTAACATAAATTATTAAATATTTAACATAAAAACGGTGTATGAAATAGCAACGCATCTGTGATCAAACTTAGGTATGATTTAATTATACTTGAGGATGGTTACTGATGTCCATGGGCGGCAGTGGCTACTTACCATCAGGTAGACTGCATGCTCGCTTGATACTTTTATACGAAAAAAGTAAGAAAAGTCTACCGATTCGCACTTGGCCAGTGCGGTGATCTATGACCTAATCGCTTTGTCTGAGATGAACTCTATCCAAAAGTAAACTATATCGATTTGTGATGATGTTAATGATAGTTATAATCTATTACATGTAAAGAGTACTGAGGAGGACGGCGTGGCGATCATATCTTAAATATATAATAGGATACTGAAGAAAGGTTCACAAAATATTAAAAAGAAAAACCCTACGGGAACGAATGGGAAAGGTTATAAAAAGTGATACTTAAAAAAAACTTTTAACGAATCCAAAATATACATAAAAATTTCACTTTTTGATTTTTTTTTAATTTAAAACATATGACGTCAAGTCTTGGTAAAAAATTACGAATTATAAGGCAGGCATGACGTAAAGTATCTTCAATAATATTTTTAATTTAATTATTTTTGATTGCCCACTGTGACCGAATGAGTGTGGCAATAGAATCACTCAGTTCGAATCTTTCTACTTTATATTCTTTCTATTTTAGATTCTACTTTTTCAAAACTTCGAAAAGTTCAAATAGCAAAGCCAGCTCTTATGTCGTATGGTATCGACGTTGATAAATGAAGCAATAACTACGACGTAGCCGGCTACGCCGTAGAGTCACGTAGCTTGAACGTAGTTGCACCTGTAAGTTAAATTCAATGATATTTTTATAGTTTTATACTCAAAGGGTGGAAAAATGAGTCTTATTTATAACTATAATTTATATATACTGTTTACTGTTATCTATCCGTACGCCAGACTATGACAGGGACGTAACTCTTGAACATCTAGTAGGCAATTGACATTATGTTTATTAACAAAGTATTTTATTAATATTAAAAATATACTTTCAAACAACACCATCTAGTGAAAGATACATATATAAAACGCAATCTCTTGAAGAAACTGCTTATAAAGTAACAACCCCCCAGTATTAAATATCAATAAGTGTTGCCCTACCTACATTTTTTTTACTTTATTTTTTGGACG
>DWNR01003327.1:0-11908 GCA_018250455.1 Polygonus leo | reverse complement strand
TTTATATTAAAGTGTTTTGTTGGTGTGCGGAGCAGTTTATCGCGAATAACGGTTTGGGGACACCTAACACTTACTACACTTACATGCAACTATGTATTGTCTCTACGAGTGATGTTTTACATCGAAAACTTAGAAAAGAAACATTTTTAATCTTTAATTTTCCTACTACAATTTAATTCGTACAAAAGTAGCATAGCAATGTTTTAAACAGCACTCTTTCAGGTAAATAAACCTTTAACCGGTAAACTTAAGAAGCATTCCTTCGCCAAACTGAGTGTAGCCAACGCTTTCGCCGCTGTCAGACGCCGTGAAAATAGGGGATTTTATTTTCTCTGCTTTATTTGAACTATTTGACTGACGTGCCGGAAATTCCTGCACCGGAATGCTTTTTAGAGAGGCTCTAGATCAGTGGTTATACAATCAATGAACTGTATTTTGTTAGACGCTGCGATAAGGACTTTGCAGGTGATAAGAATCTGAGGATTCTTTAACCTAATATTTTTGTTTGGCACATGGCTCTTGGATTGTTTTTAACACTATCCTATGTATAATTTGATATCAATATACATTTGTACTACTGGAATAGATAGACGCTGTTCTATTGAAAAAATATTTCGATAACAGTAGTATTTGAGTGATTTTTGGGAAAGATAAATTCCTGGAACTTGATTGCAATATCAAATACCAGATCAATACTAACAAACAGCCAGGTGGTCGAATATGTGTAGTTCGACAGGGGAGATACCACCTCCACCCTCATAATCCATTAAGCAATTTATTGTGGTTGGCTTTGGAGAGGCGTGGATACCGGCTATGCTTATACACAAGGCGAACATCTTAGTCCTCAGGGGTAGCAACGCATCTCTGATCAAATTCAGGTATGACTCAATCGAACTTGGGAACGATTACTGTTGTCCTTGGGCGGCAGTGACCACTTACCTTCAGGTGGACTGCATGCTCGTTTGCTACCTACACAATAAAAAAAATCACCGAAATCTTGGACAATCTTGGACTCTTACACACAAAATATCAAAGACAAATAGTAAATCAAATTCTTCAAAAACGATAACAGATACAATTCGTCCAAATGAGTTAAGTATGATATTTTTGTTACTGAATATTGTATGCTTGTACCCTTGTGGTTGTGTGCTTGTACCACAAGGGTACAAGCATACAATATTCAGTAACAAATATCATACTTAACTCATTTGGACGAATTTAAATTTAAAACTAAATTATTTTTTTATTCCACGAAGTTAACTTTACTATCTGCACTATTGCGATGTACGTTATTCATTCGTACGTGATTTAAGAGTCGAAAGAAAAATGTAAAATATTTCCATAACTAAAGCTGGACAGAAGAAATATGCGAAAGCCACATAATTGTATAATTCTTGATTCCGGAGCAGAAAATCCGAGAGAGCCGAGATTACAACCGTTAACCAACTGATCCCGGTACGGAAGAAAACAGAATGTCTCGTGAGTAGGATAATGTTAAATTTATTGCAGCGCTAAAATGTTTACGGATATCGCGAGAACGGAACGCCCCGAGGACGGCGAGCTCTACTCACCCTTGTAAACACGTTTTATTGGCTTTATAATATGTTTTACGCGTGACGTTTTACAAACGATCCCGGAGGAGCGTCGAATTATTTTTACGGCACGTACTCGCACGCCACGCGAAAACATTGGGAAATTTGGTACACGAGGGATTTTGTAATTACACCTTCTGAACAAACACTTTCTCTTTTTATGCTTTGATACGTCAAAATAAACCGCACTATTTGTATATTTGAAACGAAGGCATTTAATAATATTTATTTAAATTATTATGTTATTAAATTAGATTATTACCTTGTTTGAATTAAAAAGAAAAGCAAGCAAAGTGCTCTTGAATATATCAAATCAATATTTTTAAATAAAAACGTCAAAAACAATTGGAATATTATAATAAACGTACTGTGAACGTCTCGAACACCGCGAGCTACCGTTGGGAATCGAGTTAAGATATTTTACATTAAATTAAAAGCGGGGTCGCGTTGGGAAATCCGCAAGCTGAAACCGGACAACATCGATGAGACATGAAAGTAATTACAGAACAAAAGCCTTTTATAACAGATTCGCTAATTTGCGAAATCAGTGGGTAAAACATGTGTTGTAAGGGCGAAGAATGCGAACCGGCGGAACAATCTCACGCTAATACAAGTCAACCACTTGATGAAGGTCTACGCACCCTTCGCCGTCCTATCCTGTCAGCACGCAACGTAACTCTGTGATAAATACTTTCTTCAAACAATATGCAGTAATTTTGGCAAATTATGGACATTTTAGTCAGGAGTTATAAAGTTTAAATCAAAAAGAGATAAAGCTGCATAAAAATATAAAAGCAGACGAATTGAGAACCTCCTCCTTTTTGAAGTCGATTAAAAAGTCGAGATTAAATGCTGGCTGGAATATGTCTGTACTTTGGAGATATTTAAGAAAAATAATGTAAGTGGTCTTTATATAAGGCAATAGAAGCCAAAACAACCATTTTTGGATTTTATGTTGTCTGACTGTCTGTATGTATGTTTCTACGGGCATCACGCTAACACTACTGCATCAAATTGAACGCGGGGTTGTCACAGTTGCGCTGCTTATGGTGTAACTTAAGATCTGGCGTATGTTTTATCTTGATACACCCTCCACAAGCCGAAATTATTAATGGAGAGTCAGTAGAGTATAATAAAATTATTAATGGTTGCTATCTAATATTATCGCTCTTTACAAAATAGTATTGTATCGCATGCGAAGCCGCGGGGTTAGAGCTAGTAAAAATTAAAATAGTAATTTAAATCTTGATCTTAGGATATACTTATGTCGTTATTCTTTTTGTGATTGATTAAAACTTGTTTTTATTTCGGCTTTTAGGTTCGTTATATTTTAAAAAAAAATAATAATTTTCTTTACAAGAATGCATAATGTAAAAATTCAAAAAAATATATTACGTGGTATGACAAAAGTAAACTCAAAATAAACAGTAGAACACACTAATTAAATAAGTGAATGAATTTAAAAAAAATTATAGGCTTATACAATATTGTGTTTAATTATCATCAGAGCTCATTTTTGATAATAATTTCAATTTAATTTAAAATTACTAATTAGTTCAGCTGTAATATACATAAAACATTCTTGTAGAACCAAAACATACTCGTACATACATATTCTATAGTTACTCGTAAAGTGTCTTACCGGAAAATCAAGCTCAACTTCGTTCGAAAAAGTTTCATGGATTTTACATCCTAGTAAGGGTAATGTCACCGCGACGGCGCGTATATTAAAGATGGGAGTTGTTTATATAAATGCAAAACAGATCGGCAGCTTGTCAGATCGGCTCAGCGCAGAGCCTGCCGATCGAATATGGATCGAGAATATTCTCCGTTCCGCGCCGGCGATTCGCCCTTTCGTTTTTTTGCTCGGACACCCGAAAAACATGATTATTTTATTAGTGAACTACTTAAATTAATATACGTATACAAAGTATACACCAATTTATGAATTCAAATGCTCATAATGTAGATACTTAATATGAGGTAGATTATAGAAAAATACGTGTACACCCGTCTAGTTTTTTCCGCACATAACTTATGAACTTATTTAGTTTATAAGACCTTGTAAATCTTAACAATAAACGTGGTAAAGATATGACAATCACTAAACGAATAAATTAATTGTCCAACTAATTCAATTAATACTAATCAATTAATAATAAATAATGTTGTCAAAAAATCACAGCCTTCTTTCAAATCTGCACGAAATAATTGTAAGATTACGTTTTGTTAATTATGCTATTTTCTTCCAACATCATAAGCTTACGATTTAAAAAAAAAAAAACTTTTTTTTACATTAAAAAAAAATCCTACCAAATAATATAATTATTCTGGGAAAAGAAAATTATTATTAAAAATGTGATTTAAATTGTTAAACGTTGCTTTGCTTTGTCCTAAAGTCCTATGTCCTATGTCCTAAAGTCTAACTAAAATAAGGCCGAACTATAAAGGTATCTCAATCCACAAATTACGTAAGTTGTTATATTAATATTAATGTAAAAGAGTTTGACAGCTTGTCAGATCAGGGCAAAACTCCTTCCTTCCCTTCGGTGGATGATGCTCTCTATTCCGTTCAATTCATTCGCTCACCCTTGCACCTGTATTACTACGTCGCCCGAAATATAAAATCAAAAGACGTAGCTAACACTTTTAAACAGACTTCAAAACAGTTTTTTTTTAATCAAGTTTATATTCATAATTGGACGCTTCATTATTTAACGAACGGTAAGATAATTACGAAAAAATATAAGATAAGGAAAATAAAAATGCGCCAACATAAATCTGTTAGTCATATATTGATCCATTTCTTAGCCAATAAACTTAAATAAAATACAATTTTACTTCTGATTTTAGTATGTTAAATAACATTTAAAATTGTTATCGTTGCACGGGCTGAAAAACATGGAATGAATTCGAGTGGCAATATCGCAAAGGAGACAGAGATTGTACACGTGAGATATAAAAAGAAAAAGTCATACTTAAGTATAGTATTTTCATTATTTTCCATACAAACAGAAAAAATAAAATTGTTTCTTGTAATATTTTACAAGAAAGAAAGAGTATGAATACGTGACAAAAAATAACAGTTTATCTCATACCCCCACAATAAGATTTGCTGGGCCATGTTCATAGACAAAGTTAAAAGGAATACACAGACCCAGAAGAAAATTGCAAATTCATTGTATAGATTCTCTGCCTTGGGATCGAACGAACGTTATATGCATGTCTTTGACTACACTATTTAAATAAAAGTTATCAAAATTTTAAAATCTGTTTGCAAATTCAGTTTAAACGAAGTAAGTACCTCAATCTCTTGTATTGTAGCGAAAAGACCATCTGAAGCAAATCTCTCAGCAAATCTTTTTTGCTTGAATAGAGACACGTAGGTACATAGAAGCAGTAAAGTGGCTTAAGCATAGAATCACTGAGAAATCCGGCGAGACTTGTCGATTTTCTTATCTCTAGATGTTCGTATTCGTGTTCAATGGTAAAATATTTCCCTTCAATCCCTCGGTCATGGCTCGGTCGTCCCTGGCTGTGGCTAAATCTAATCGGAGGGATATTAAAACTTTCGTCCGCACTTCTCCGGCCCTTTGTGCTAACTGGAGCGCCCCCACGCGACTCCCACTCTGATCTGTTCGCGTTCGTTTTCTTTTTAAAGATACACGAAGTTAATTTGACTTTATAAATAAGCAAAATGAAATGAAGAAAGGTTGTTCTACATAAAAGTAAACATGTATTATTGTGTTGAAAATCGAAGAAATAATCTCTAAACACTGCTTATTTAATTTAAGATAGAATGCTTTTGCAGATGTGTTTTATCGTGTTTCTTTTAATTTTGGCGCAATGAAGCAGAGTGTGTTCCTTATTCAGCCTGCAGCGCATAAATAATTAAGAAGGCGTTCGACGCAGCCCGCCTCGACTTGGCCCAAGTGACTACTAATTAGAACTACAATCTTTCTTATCCACTCTCGAGCTCAAATTAGTCAGTGCCATACTGTGTGAATCTTTAAGTGTTTCCAACATAGTCACAAAAGTTTATTTAGCTAATACATACACTGTACATCATTACTACATGTAGAGTATTTTTGTTATTGTTTCTAATTTGTTCACCGCCAATAAAGTTCTTAGAGTTTTTTTCTTAACCAGTAGTTTCCGTGTTTATTCTGTCTATTAACTACACTACAAACACAATAACACTCAATCACAATAATAACTATTATAAAATAAAACTAAGTATATATATTTTTACAGTTGGTCAAAAAACTATTCATTAATTTTATACTTACACAACTAAATTTTTGCCGCAATAGGCAACTCGGTTGTTGCACTTTACAGAGTAGTTTTCGGAAGAGAATTTTACCTCTTAATTTGTATTCGACTCTCGGCTTGCCGAAACGGGAGAGCGTGCGTTTCTCTTTGTAGCTTCCAAAATCGATTTGTATACCCGTAAGAAAATTAAAAAGTTCCAAATGTTTCCATCTTAACTTGACTTAAAAACACTTTCGTTAAAAGTTATCTGTGAATTTATAAGTCTGCTACTAAGCCGCTTTTATAGTACCTGCTACTATGCTAAATTTAGTCCTAATTTTGGTCGATACTATTGATTTTAGCTTAGTTTGAACGAAGGTCTGTATAAGTTCACATAGTACAATTAAGGTTAGTAAAGATATTAACATTTGGGAGTGAAGCAAAGAATTTCTGAATTAAATGAAAAGTGACGTTAAGACAGATGTTAAGAGCCGGAACAATAATTAAGAGGCGGTCGGTTTGAAACCGCGTCGTCGCCGGCGAGATTTAATTAGAGAGAGAACAATCCCACGGAGTCGGCTGAACGCCACTTCGCCCGGCCATTCGCCACCAATGACTATCTGTAGTACGCTCAGCTGATTGTGGCGTTAATGATCTTTTTGCCGCCAAATTGAAAAAATCAGAAAGAAAAAAAGAAAGTATCTAAATTATATGTAATATTTATTGAATATTTAATATTTTTAAATCTATAAAGGAAAGAAAATGATAACAGAAAAACAGATAATAAAAAAGGTAACAGAATGATAATAATCTATCCCAAAAAAAATCGTTCTACATGTCTTCTGTGAAATAAGTGTATCGCCTCTTTTTGTTACAAAATAAAGGCTGAACAACGCTATTTAATACAATAGCAAGTGTATAACTTGGCAACCCTAGGGACAGGCGTTGTCGCCTCGAGAATTTATGTAGAGCAATAGCTGTGCTGGTGATTTCTCATTACATTTACTTTTATACACTTCAAATACAGGAAGAGTTAAAATATTAATGCTAAATCGTAATTTATTATATGTGAATTTATTACAAACAAACCGAACAGGTTCTACCTGGTTGCTGATTGAAGTTTGACTCCAAAGGTACTAGTGCCAGACCTGTGTCTGATTATTATCGCTAAAATTTGTACTAAAACAGCAGTATGAATATGGTGTTACTGACACAGGCGTAATAATGCTTTAAAAGGAAATATGAGAGAAAAACATATTATTCCTTATAATTATAAAAAAACACTTAATGAACTCTTCATAACGATATAAAAACGATTCGAATCGAAACGATAGGTTATACAAATTTATAATTATATAAATTTATAGAATATAAATATTTCTAAAGTTAAGAGTATAACATTTAAGATATTATTGATTTAAAGCAGTTCTTTATACAGTGGGTTAAAATATATTATAACGGACATTTTACTTGTGAACTTCCAGTCTACATTCTACAAAGACCACCGGCAAATGTGTGAAATGAATTTGAGCCAAGAGAATTTAATTAGTGGCGTTGGACATTTGCGGACACTGTATTAATTCAGGAAGGAAACTCTGTTTTACAAGCCACCGAATCGTACTATTTTTAAAATTCATTACATTAATAATTTTCATTGTTTCTCAACCATAAATAAACAAACCCATCATCTAGATTAAAAGAGTTTATAAATGATTTTTATTATTTTCTTTAACAATGTAAAATTTACAAATTAGTAGTCCACCTGAAGGTAACTGGTCAAGGCTGCCCATTTACACGTAATGGACTTCAGATAGGATTGAAGTCAGCTATGCGATGCCACCTTTGAAGACTGAGTTTGTCGCTTTGTCTTTTTTAATCGCAACTGACTGGGAATTACTCGGAGATATGATGAGGGGTTAAATAGCTGTGGCGATGGTAGAAAAATATAACACCTTTTAAATATACTGCTTCGTCGCATTTTTTGTCACATCTCTTCTTACATTAAAATTATATCTTCTCTAGAATAAAATAAATGAATTACATAAAAATACCCGTTTAATATTCAACTACACAACTAACTAATACGTGTACATATTTAAAAATCACGTAGTTTTAAGATTCAAAATAGCAAATCATCAGTATGTAAAATATTCTGTTTAGTATAACATCATATAGGTATTACATGCAACAACAACAAAACATATTTCTTTTTGCATATAAAATCATTGGCAATGGAATAAAAATATTGAGATTTACTAACTCCACGCTGGGGTAAAAGTTATGGGTATCTATTGGGTTGTCTTATTAAAATGTGATATGTTTCACAAAAAGAGTCCGAGGATACGACACGTCTGGGGCCGCTAGCAAATCCGATTTCCCTATCTCCCATATTTGTATTCGAAGCCCGATCCGTCTAATATTCCTCCGACTCCGCTATCCGCCCTCCTCCTGACACTGAGTCTAATCGGAATAGATATTAAAACTTCTACAGCCAACTCTATGTTTTTCCGCATTATACAAACAAGTATTCAAACATGAATCGCATCCATAAATATTTATGTTTTTTTCGTTACTTTTCAATAAAAATAATGTAAATAATGATTATAACATTTCGTTTCGCTTAGAGTTAATATTTTTTTTATTTTGAGACCATTTATTATCATCTATTCATTTGTACGACATTTATACAAAACTTGTAGTAATTTTACTTTATAAACATAATTTGATACGTCATATCATCATTTGGACTGTTGAATACAAAATATGTTACTATTTTGTTATTGCAAAAAATTAATTAATTTACTAAATAGTTTACGCTGTTTGATAATATTCCACTTGTTATTGTTTGTATTATAATTTACAGTTCGAAATTAATAAAACGTAATCAAATGTAATAACAGAAGAAGCTCTATAGTTTACTTTATTGTGAGTAAAAGGGCCTTATGTAACATTACGTAATATTTAATTGAATATAAGTTTTCGTATGTTTTTGTCCGCGAAAATAAATAACAATCGTCCGTGCAGTGATATGATTTTTTTAAAATTACTATTGCTTTTCTTTATATGACTTAACGTGCATTCCGCATCGTGCATCTTTCAAGACAAAATTGTAGTCCTCCTATATTATAGTGCACGTAAAAAAATATTTGTATTTCATGTTGATATTTTATTATATTTTAAATACAGACAAAAATAAGGTAATTTTATTGCTCATTAATGTTATAAATATGTCTATTTTTATATATACCACACTATTTTTATTCAATTTCCCAATATTTAATATGGGACTGAGCGAAGCATGGCCGGGTTTAGCTACTATACACATAAAAGTGTTGACATCACAGAAAGTTGCTAAGTGCCTCCGTCGGCGTGTATTCTGTTTTATCTAATTTATTTAACTGTTAGCAGAGTCACATCGAAAACAAACACCCCCTTTCACGCCAGTGATATGACTAGGTAGTTTTTGCTATATTTGCTCTTTGCGTTTTTACCACCCCTTTTCATTTAATTAATTTAGTACCGTTGTTGAAGCAAGTAGCACTCGTCTTTGGGTAAAACACTGGTTTTTGGTTCTTGCATTAATTTGCCTTTGTTTTCTGTAAAAATAGCGAGTTACCGCTACGACATATTCGTGTGATTTATTTCGTTTATGAAATTAATGTAGAATTTTGCGACCGTCCGCATCTAACATTTTATATTTATTCAAACTCAAAGACGAGTCCTACCCAAGGTCGACCAAAGAGTAAATTTAGTAATGCATTTCTTCCACATTTATCATTATTTTTACCAGAAAGATTAATACGGTAGAAGGGATGGTCATTATTTTCTACTTGATTTGAATCGAAGTCCAATTATCGACCCACAAAGAAGTTAAACACTAAACAATCAAGTTAGAAAAAATCAATAAATGATATTATAGATGGAAACTTTGACACGTAAATGTTTTATTTAGTTTCGATTACTTTATATAATAGATTAGTTCACATTTTCAATTTCTATGTTTATTATTAATACGAAATTGTTATAATATAATGACATATCAAACCTATTTTAAACTACAAGTTATCAGTACTTATAACGGAAATGTAAGTAAATATGTACTTAATATTTCATACAAATTTATATTACACGAAATTGCTACAATCTGTCTTACCCCAAAATAAATATACCTTTTAAATCATTTACGTAAGGTAAAAGGCTCGTTAGTAAATCCATTCCTATGACTAAAATCAATCTGTATTTTGCCGAAGACGGAATCACCACTTATCCGTTCGCCACAAAATTCCCGCCACGCGTTTCTTTATCCGGACTTGCTTTCAGTCTGACCCTCGTTTTTGTAATCCGCCCTCCTTTTCAAAACAACTTCACAAAAATTACGGGACTTGTAAACCCGGATTAGCCAGGACTTAGAAAACATAGTAATATATTACATTGAACGGTAAATTTGTCACAGATAGAATTATGTCTTGGCTCCTTTATTTTAATGGATGGAAAGTTCTCAAACTTTCTTGAGGTTCACCTAACTTATATAGATATAAAACCAAACATTGAATTCTCTTTTGCCGGTTTTAACAGTAAGGCATGTTAGTCGGAATAAAAATCGCTAGTCGCTAGTCGGACCCGCATACGAGAGGTTCCATATCACGGAGTAATATTTAAAATTGTTCGCTAGTATTCTTTTGTCGTCCTTTTTTCAACACATGAGCATTCAACACATGTATCTGAGAAGAAGTGTTATAATAATAATAGGCACATATTTACTAATTTCTCTAACATTGTAGGAACCTGAAGATTATCTGTACATTGTTTTTTTTTGTATTTGTTGTTATAGCCACCTTGAAGATTTTTATCGCTTAGCGATAAAACAGACGGCTGTTACCACTTTCCCTACATTTATATTTTATAGCATCGAAAGCCACCAATGCGCAATGCATCTTTTCATTTTCCAGCGCGATTTCGAACTTACAACCTTTTACATTTCAAGTTATGTGGTGGACAGAACGACAGAGACAGAAAATATGTAATATCTTGAAAATCTTAAAATCTAATAAAAAATAATAATGAAATCTTAAAACTAATAACCTGTAAAGAATTGATTAAGCAATTACGTGGAATAATGCAGCGGTGGGCAGTGTAATGGCGCGTACAATTTGTTTCAATTGAAAGGTTAAGAGACTCAGCGGTGCGGTGAGTCCAGCGCAGTCCTTTTGTTCACAGTCGCTTGTTACATTGAGTCGCACAGGGAACTCACTGCACATTATTCTTTAGGTATTGCACGCACCGTGGTGCCCGTAAGTTATTTTTCTGTGAAATAATGGGTTAATAATAATGGAATTTCAACCTACTACATTGACGTACATTCTTTAATGCGATGAAAACAAAGTATGGAAACTTGCACAACTAAGAAATATTAAAAAAAGATCCGCGAAGTTTACTAATATATAGCATAAAAAAATGTAAACCGTCCATAACTAATTTTATAGTCAAAATCCTTTTCGTTCCAAAATGACCTTCACTTGGTAAATTAACTGCATCTAATTTAAGAAAAAAGTGTCTTAAATGCCTGTATAATTGTATCAAGAAATAGCAACATTTTTCTTTAATCATTTGATTAATTAAAATAGAAACAAAAGACAGTAATGGGCAGTGCACTAATGCGTGCGTTTTGTTTCAATTGAAAGGTTAAGAGACGGAACGCGGCTCAGCGGAGCGGTGAGTCCAGTGCATCGCTTTGTTCACAATCCCTCGTTACAATTAGTCGCGCAGTGGATTCACTGCACATTTCTTCACGCAAGCACCGTGAATTTATTTTTATAATTTTCAATATAGGTAAACAGCAATTAAGTTCCTCTTTAATTAACCCTCCGGGAAACGGCGTAACACTTGAAATCATCTACTTTGGAGGTGACAGAAAACAGAATGGAAACATGTACAACTAAGATCTTTATTAATAAAGAAATTATATAGTATACTATTTTGTATAGCGTAATACTACTGTTGTAATTCTTTTCACTTGGAGACAATCCTCATTTGGTAAAAAAAACGCATATTATTTTGAAAAATAA